>CAKNYM010038977.1:0-37708 GCA_932195095.1 Andricus curvator | reverse complement strand
ATACACAGTACTTAACTTAATATTTAAGTGTCATATTCATTGAAATGTTATTCAAAATAACTTAACACACTACTAAATATTATTTTAAAAATATTACTTAATAAATGCAACAGATTTCCAATGTAATTTGTCAATTTGTAAAGTGTCATTTTCAAATTCCCCGCGAAACTCGCGTGAAACTGTCAAAAGTGGCGTCTGCTATGCTCAGGTTTTTCGCATTTTTATAACTTTGAGAATAACTGGAACATTTAGAACCGAACAACTTTTTGTACAAGTTTAGCATAGGGTATGTCCTGACAACTAAACCACTTTTTTTCTATAAAAAAATCTTTCCTGTTGGAGATATTTGGGTCTGACCGCGTTTTACCAACTTTTACCGTCATGACCGGACATTACCGGTCAGGTCAGGTATTACCACAGTCAGGCCGAGCAGTGCCCATCACTAATTATAGATCCGCAAGTTGCGGACAGTAGCTGCGAGGAGACGTTAGTGACGCTGACCAGGGGGGGAACGGCAGAGAGAAGGGGATCAGGCACGGGCCATAGTCGTGGGAGACCTTTAAGGCTCTTTTACACCTTCCGTCAACCGGTCGTCGACCGACCAACAAATCGGAATATCCATTCACACCTTCGGAAAATTCAGTTGAATCTAGTAATATTTTAGTTATCTTCTGAAACTCACTGAAAGATTACTAAAATATTACTAGATTTCACTGAATTTGGCGAAGGTGTGAATGGATATTTCGATATGTTGGTCGGTCGACGACCGATTGACGGAAGGTGTAAAAGAGCCTTCAAACTTACAGCTCCTCAACAAGCTAGGTAGCGCGGGCTCGAACAGGAGTCTAGATGAATGGCAAAAAAAAGTGAGCGCGACTAGCAGTGAAGGGGAAGATAAAAGAAAAAGAGAGGAAGGGGACGATGAATTAGAAAGGGACAAGTAAAGCAAGAAAGTTAGGAATAAACGGAGAACACCAGACAGAGATAGGGGGGATGAGGAAATGTTTGATAAACTAGAGGCGCTCATAAAAGGGTTTAGAGAGGAAACCAGGAAGAGACTGGATGATATGAATAGGGATATGAATAGGCAGGGGAAAGACGTAAGGGGAGAAGTGTGAAAAGTAAGAGAAAAGTGGGAAGAGTGGGATAAACTCTGGAAAGACGAGAAAGACAAGGTATGGGGTAAACTAGAGAGCATAGAGAATAGACAGAGAGAGGTTGACGAACAGAGAAATAGTGAGATAAAACAGTTGGAAGAACGGGTAACCAACTTAGAAATCAGGAATGAGCATATGGGGAAAGAAACAGAGACTGCGGAAATAGGAAAAGAGAGTGATAAGAACGTGCAAAATGAGAATGAAAGATTGAAGAAGAGACTAAGTGAAATTGAAAGGAGATTGGAAGGGGAAGAAAGGGCAAAGAGAAAGAAAAACATAGTAGTTAAGGGACTGACAGTGGAGAGTGAAACAGGGGAAGAGGAAATCAAAAATCTTATCAGAGATATTGGAGTTTAAGTAAGGGTAGAAGGAGTTAAGAGAATAGGGTGGACGAAAGAAGGAAAAGAAGGAATGTTTCTAGTGAAAGTAGGGAGTGAGGAGGAGAAAAAGAAAATTATGGAGAAAAAAAATATTGAGGGGAAGAAGGGAAAGAATTTATGAGGATTTGACATGGAGGGAGAGGAAAAGGAGATGTCAAATAGAGCAGAGGGCATGGGTAGAGAGGAAAAAGGGGCGCATGGTATGGATAGGGTGAGACAGGTTATGGATAAATGGGGAGGAATGGTTCTGGGACGAAGAATTAGAAGAAATAAGGAAAAAGGGAAAAAGAACTGTGAATGGTAGAAAAAAAGAAGAGGCAAAAGAGTTTAGAGATAAAACAGAGGGGTTTCCAAACGGCAAGGCGGAAGAAAAGTGAGAAGGATAGGTGAGGTAAGGGAAGAGAAAACCATGAAAATAGCTTTCTGGAACGTGTCAGGCTTGAAGAACAAGAACGAAGGATTTTGGCGGGAGTTAGAAAAGTGGGATGTGATTATGATGAGTGAAACATGGGCGGATGAGAAGGACTGGAAGGGGATGAAAAGAATGTTACCTAAAGGTTATGTGTGGACAATGCAAGAAGCAAGAAAGGAACACGTCAAAGGTAGAGGGATTGGCGGTATGGTCTCAGGGGTGAGAAAAGAATTGGTAGTACAAGGGACAACAGAAGAGGACAGGGAGGAAAAGGATGGAACAATGGTAAGAAGGATTATAATTGGAAAAGTCAAAATAGCGGTGGTTTGTGTATATAGAAGAAGAGGGGAAGAGGAAGGTTGGAGAGTAATAAGGAGGTGGATGGAGGAAAAGAAGGAAGAGTTGGTTTTGATAGGAGGTGAATTGAATGTCTGGACTGACGAGCAAGGGGGAGGGATCTGGGATGAAGAAAAGGAGGCCTATATAAGGAGCTCCAAACATAGAGAGACAGACCGGGAGGGGAGGAGGTTACTAGACGTAATAGGAGAAACAGGATGGTTTATTTGTAATGGCAATATGAAAGGGGATGAGAAAGGAGAGATCACATTTACAGGTAAGGGAGAAACAGTAATAGACTACATCCTGGCGGAAGAAAGAATGAGGAATATGATAGTCAGTATGAATGTGGGGAATGAGATAGGGTCTGAGCACTTTCCAGTAATAGATACACTGAAAGGTGGCATCCGTAAGCGCGGCAGAGGGAGAAGGGAAAAAGGGGGAGAAAGGAACACGAAAATGGGTGGCTGGGGGGTAGATACATTAAAAGAGTTTAAACAAAAAATGGAAAAGGAGAATGTTACGTATGAAAAAGAGGAGGGTGTAGACTCGTTAATTGAAAGGTTGAAAGGGTCGATTGAGAAGGTAAGGGATGAGATAGGTACAAAAGAAGAAAGAAAAGAGGGAAAGAGGGAAAGAGAGGCTGGTGGGACGAGGAATGCACGGAGAGTAAAGACAGAATGAAAGAGTGTGTAAGAAAATGGAGAAAAGGGGAAATGGAGAAGGGGGAGTACAACAGGAGAAAAAGAGAACATGAGAGGATGCTGGAAAGGAAAAGGCAAAGGGGAAAAGAGAAATATAAGGAAGAAGTAGAAAAAGCGATCAAAGAAGGTAGGGTTTGGGACGTGATAAATAGGGAAAGAGGAGGAAGGAAGGGCGTGAATGAAGAAATAGAAATGAGTGAGTGGACGGATTATTTCAAGGGTCTGTTAGGGGGTGAGCAAAATAGGATCAAGGGGGAAAATAGAAAGATAGTGCAGGGAGAAATGGAGGAAGGGAACGAAATAACAAGAGAAGAAGTAGATGAGGCAATAGATAGACTAAAAAGAAACAAGGCTACAGGAGCGGATGGCATGGAGAACGGAGCAATGAAATATGGAGGAGAAGGGGTTAGGGAAGGGATGTGGAAGATCTGCAACAAGTTCTGGAAAGGAGAAGGGTTGCCGGAGGAGTGGATGACAGGGCTGGTAGTACCGCTTGTCAAGAACGGGGGGGGGGGGCAAGAAGGTAGAGGAGTACAGAGGGATCACTCTCATGCCAGTGGGCTATACAATATATGCAGAAATTTTAAGAACAAGGTTAGAGAGTCAGGTAGAAGAAAAAGAAAGTATCCCACACAATCAGACGGGATTTAAAAAAGGGATGGGGACTATAGATAACATTTACGTACTCAACTACTTGGTTAATAGAAATTTAGGGAGAAAAAGAGGGAAATTAGTCGCCTTGTTCGTAGATTTTAAAGCAGCTTTCGACTCAGTGAACAGAAAAGTGCTATGGCAGGCAATGAATGAGAGGGGAATAGAGGAAGGGTTGGTGGAGAGGATAAAGGAAATTTTTACTGAAACCAGGATTAGGGTGAAGATAGGGTGGAAAAAAGGGGAGGTTTTCTGGACAGGAAGAGGTCTAAGGCAAGGGTGCCCGTTGAGTCCGCTACTCTTCAATATGCTGCTGGCAGACTTAGAAGAGAAGCTAAAGGAGAAAGGGAAAGGGGGAACGATTTTGGGTAATAGCAAACTATACTCTCTAGCATACGCGGACGACGTAGTTCTATTAGGAGACGATGAGAAGGGGTTGAACCTAATGATAAGAATTTTCGAAGAGTATGTGGGATCAAAAGAACTGACGGTGAACGTAGGGAAGACCAAGGTGATGTGCTTTAGAAGTAGAAAGACCAAAATAGGTTACGTTTGGAAGATGAACGGACAAATAGTGGAAAGGGTGGAGGAGTTCTGTTACTTAGGTTTTTGGTTTGAGGCCGGAGGGGGAAACGAGGTGCAGGTGAGGAAAAGAATCGAATGTGCGAGTAAAGTATGGGCCAAGTATGGGGTATAGGAAAGAGAAGGTTCAATGACGATTGGAGAATGAGGGTTTGGTTGTTTGATGCGTTGGTCTGGGCGGTGTTGTGTTATGGAGTGGAGGTCTGGGGATGGAAGGAACATAGGAAAGTGGAAAGCATGCATGAGAGATTTCTGAGATGGGTAATGGGGGTTAGTTGGAGTTGCCCAGGATACATGTTAAGGGAAGAATTAGAAAGGGAAAAATGGTAACTAGACACATTAAGAGACCCTGGAGGTTTGAAGAGAAGTCGAAAAGGGGAGAGGGGAGCAAAATAGCACAAGTATGCTTGGACGAAGTGCGGAACAAGGAGACGAGAGGCAATTTGGGAAATGCGAAATGGGAGGAAGAGAGGAAAAAAATGAGGAGGGCTAGTGAAATAAAAGAAGGGGTCCTGGATTGGCAGATCATAGAATTAGAGCTGTTAGTAAGACAAGGAGAAGAGAGATGGAGAAAGATTATGGATTCGAGGTACAATAGATGGTATATGATGGTCAAAGGCTTAACAGAACCAGAATATTTGCAAAAAATAAAAAAGGAAGACAAATGGAACAGGGTGGTACGGTTCAGAATGGGAGAAGGAGTGAGAGCTTCTAGATATTGGATGGAGGAAGAGGACAATCTGTGCAGAGTATGTGGATACGAAATGGAGTCATGGGCACATGTGTTAGAGAGGTGTACAGGAGAGGAAGATGGATAGTTGAGTGCGGATGAGTGTGTGAGATGGATTTTGGATGGTAATGGACAGAGAGTGACGTGGATGAAGAAATTGGAAGAAATAAGAGAAAGCAAGGGAACAGGGTAGAGCCAAACGGTTAATCCTAAAAAGGAAAATAACTAGCAAAAAGTAAAAATTTTAAAATCGTTGAAAATGCACTTTATGGTAAGAGGAAACGGAAGCCCTGGAAGATCGCTCTTTTTTTAGAATTTTAAGAATTATTAGTAATTAGTGGTTATTAGTAATTAGTATAATTAGTAAGGCGAAGCATTAGAATATAAGCAGCGGTTAAGTTAGATTAAGGATGGAATATAAATATATGTACAGGGAGCGGAGGCCCTCAAACCCGTAAAAGGGAGAGATTAAATATACATACATACATACATACATACATACATACATACATACTTGTATGTAATTTATATTTTCTGCTAAATATACAAGTTGCAATTAGTCATTAATTTTGAGTACCCATCCAATGTATTTGTTGTGACTTCTGCTTTAATTTAAGCATCAATATACCATAAGAGCTTTTGAGGGGATAAATGGACCAGAGAGGTGTTGCGGGGAGGGTTAGGGGTGAGAAATGGGTGCAGTGGGGGGCGGGGGTGCAGAGTGCAGTGCTACGTTACATAGGGGTAAGCAGTATACTTACATGGTACGTGAGGGTGCGCGGAGAGAGGTGAGGAAAGGGGACAAGTAAGGAGGGAAGTGATATGAGAGGAGTTGCAAAGAGAGGTCAAGGAAGGATAGCTGGAGAAGAGGGGGGATGTAGGGTGACAGGGGTTGAGAGAACAGGGACATTTGGGGAGGGCAGTTATTATGACAGGAAAAAAGAGGTGAGAGGATGGATGGGGAAGGGACGTTAGAGGAAAGAAGTCACAAGGCTATGCAGGGCACTACGTGAGGGTGCGCAGAGAAGACAGGTGTGGTAAGAAGGAGATGAAAGGAAGTGATCGGGAAGGGATGAAAGTGGCGCGAAAGGACGGAAAAGGAGAGAAATGGAAGGAGAGGGTGAGGAGGAAGAATGAAGGGGGCAGGGGTTGAGAGAGGTGAGATGTTCAGGTAGGTAAGTGGTCAAGGATGGGTAAGGAGGTGGGGAGAAGGGGACGCTATAGGAGAGAATTTAGGAGATAGGAGGAAGGATGAAGGGTGCGAAGGTTACAAGAAGAAGGGAATAAGTGAGGAGAAAACTGATATGAGAGCAGTTGCAAAGAGAGGAGAGGGTGAGGAGAAAGAATATAAGGCGACAGGGGATGAGAGAAGTGGTACTTTCAGGTAGGAGAGTAGGATAGGATGAGTATGGAGGTGAATGTTGAGGAGAGGATGCTCGAGGAGATAATTTACAGGAGAGAAGAAAGGATAGAGGGTGACAGGGGTCGGGAGAGGTGTGATACGGAAGGGACGGTAGATGAGAGAAGTAACGTTAGTGGATTTTGAGTGAGTGTTAATGAGGGGAGGAGAGAGAATTTGGGGAGGGAGAGGAAGGTATCGTAGAAGTCAACTGCGCACCCTCACGCCCCTCTTTGAACATCCTACCTCTCTTAACCCAGGGCACTCTAAAGTCTTCCCCTTCACCCCTCACCAACCTATCCATCCTTACCTGTCCTCTCTACGCCACTCCCCTCATCTCCCGGATCACTTCCCTCCTTACTTGTCGCCTTTCCTCTCCTGTCCTTTCTGCCACCCTCATGTACCGTGCAAGTGTACTGCGTACCCCTATGTATCGCAGCACTGTAATTTGCACCCGTCCTCCCCCCACTGCATCCATCTCTCACTCGTATCCCTCCCCGCAACGCCTCTCTGATCCACTTATCTCCTCTAAAGCCCTGATGGCCGATTGATGCTCAAAGTAAGGCAGAAGTTACGAAAATTAAATTGGCTGCGTAATTCAAATAAATCACCAATTTGAAATATAAATCACATACAAGTAATTTGTCATTTGGGTAATTTACATTGCACCATATGTTATTGCTCTCAATTATATGTCAGTTAGGTGGTTGCAAGCCGTTGAGGGCGCTGTCGATCAAAATTACCTTTTGCCTACAAATTTGTTAAGCATTGCGCATATACAATCATATTGGGCATACAATATCTACAATAAACTATTTCAATCTATATATTAATCTATATAAAAATATCATCACCGTCTTCGACGTTTTCCTCGTCGCGCTTATCATTATCAGTCTGGGACTCACTTCCACTGCTGCTGCCTCCATTAGAGGAATTTATTTGGTTCTCTTCCTCAGCTTCAAAAACAATTTCTTGACCGCTCTCCTTTTGATTAGTGAGAGCACCTGCACCTTCCGAACAGTTGCCTACAGGGATTTCGTGGTCGCTCTCGCTACCTGCTGCAATAATAGGCCGACCTGCAAAAAAGACAGATCCCAATATGTTACTCTCAAGTTCAGAAAACATGTTTATATATAATTTTGAAGCACATCCATTAAAAACTTACTCTTGACCTGTCTCTGCGATCCTTCAGGGCGCTTGATCCGTCTCAAATCTTGTATTTAGAGTTAATAGTTTTTCCTACTGTGGCAAGTTCTATGACAATTTCGATCTCACTTTTCCCTAGCTCCTCCATATAAAAGCGGGTAATATCTGAAAATAAATGGAAGCATTAGCTGTACGAAAGCAATTCAACCAAAACAGATAGATTGTCGAAGAAAAATGTAATAGTTGATATTTCAACCAAACATGACGCTTGTTCTTTCTGACCCATTCTCTACACTTACAATGCTCTTCATTCATACTCTATGAACGCATTGTATAAAATTAGTACGTTCTCACATTCATGCATGCATACATTGTGTAGGGCTAGACGCATTATTTAAGATTTAACAGAAATTTATTTCTTTCTGAAACCTTTCATCATGCGCATGTATTCTAATTTTGAATTCCTAATGTAAAAGATTTCTTTGTCTCGAAGCCAGCTCTCTGACTAATCAGTCTAGAGCTCAGGAATGCAATATGATCGGTCTTATCGTAAGCTCTAGGGTTACAAGCGTTGCGAGGTGCGACTTTGTATCTGCTTTGTAGTCATGATTTTAATACAGTGTGAAATAATATTTTACACTGAACCAGGATCAGACTTGAAATTAAATTTTCCCAGCATCGCTCGTAACAATTTTTGCAAGGCAATTGAATATGATTTTTTGACAGAAAACATGAATTAACTATTGAAAAAATGCGAATTTTCAATAAAAAAGTTGAATTTTAAACCAACATATATGACTTTTCAACAAAATAGTTGAATTTTCAATCTAATAACCTGGGCAATTATGAGCATTTCGTTTGAAATCAATAACGCTACATTTACCTGGAATCTCAAGCACATTCTGATTGTATTATTCTTACACTGCTTAGAAATTATAAATTTAAAATCCAAGAATCGAAATTATCAAATGTGTTAGTCTTAGTCTTAGTTGTAATGTAGGCGGGGGGGCCCTGAGGTCCCACCCCTGGCGCTCAAGCTATAAAGCCTATTGTGCCATACCCGTGTTTGTTCTCAAGGCAGTACTACGAATCCGGCCATCCTTCGCCGAGTGTTTTTTGGATCTCGGTGGGTTTTTTCGTTGTTATCAACGTTCTGAGATTATACCTCTCAGGTGCCAGGCATACCTATCGCACAGTAAATGACGTCCTCCTTTGTTGATCAGGCAAAGTGATCCTCACCCACTCTGCCATTCGGCAGCCTCCCTAGCAGGCTAGGGTGTACGGAGCGATCCCTCTGAGGTCATCAGGTAGATGCACAGATTCGAAGCACTGTCCTGGTGTGTTATGTAAGTGTATGTGTGTGTGTTCATTACTCGAAATCGGCCAGCGACCATCGAGCGTGGTGCCTCCTGTAGGAGTCCCCAAACGCAAGAAGAACGCTGACTCATTTTCGAGTCTTCACAGAATCGGCTTCGACCCCCAAGGCTAGTCCCCTCGACATGGAGCCCCACCTTGGTATGATACCAGCTTTTTCTGAGGGGACCTACAGTTTAAGGTGGGTTCCGAACCACCGAAGCCCCGGTAGAAGTACATAGAAAAATTTCCATTGGTACCCGGCTCAGGGATCGAACCCCGGACCTCCTGCATGGAAGTCCGACGCGCTATCGTCTGAGCCACCGAGGCTTCTTATCAAATGTGTTAATGTAAAGTGAAAATTAATTTATGTATTATAGTCTCATTAACCAGGTTACTTTGGGCATTTGGCCGTTAGTGCATGCAGACGTCTAAATGCCACCTTGGATTCAGGGAATTAGATTATAGACCAATAAGCCAATAATACCAATTGCGTGGAACGATACTTTATTTCTTTAGTATCTTGAAACAAAATATTTTTCACCGTAAATATATTTAGATTTTAATTTACAAAAGCTGTACACATGATTAATAAAATCGTAAAAAAAAAATTATCGATTTCATTATTTGATTGAATAGCGATCGATTTGATTGAATGTGAATAAAAAGTTAAATATGATCCTTTTTATTTCGGAAAACAAAATAAATAACATTTATAATAAAATACAAGAAGAATTTCATGCTAAACTCATTTACAAATATACGAGTTTAAAGTTACCATTTGAGCGTTTAGCGCGTACTTGCACTTTTGAATATAATGGATATAATGTAATTGAAATTATATTTATGGACATGTAATATAATAATAAGTTAAGAACAAAAAAAAACAATTTATTCAATTAGTAACATTTTTGTAAAATTATATTTTTCAGAGGAACAAATTATTTATTGAACATGTTTGGAAAACTGTTTGGAAATATTAAATATTATTATTAATATTATTAGTCTTAAATAAATATTGAGTATTAGTTAAAATCTAAAATATGGAGAGATATACACAGGGAAAATATGTAGAAAACTAATAATAATTTAATGCTTTCACGATGATTCATTATAATAAATATAAAATTTAAAGCTATTTTGGGTTTCAATCGTGTGCGAAACTACGGCAAACGTCGGCAAGATTCAAAGTTTCGCACACGATTGCCCTGGCGGACCGAACGAACGGAGCGGATACGCTACAGCGTATCCTTATAGTATCCACATCGTATCCTCTCCGTATCATGCAAGAAAAACTCATTAAAAAAGAAAGATTAACATTTCACTTGTTGGAATTCGGATTCTACGTGAAATTTTGAGTAAGAAGGTCACAGAGTAATCGCAATAGTTTTTCTTGCAACATTAAAAACTTTTAAAAAATATAATACTTATCGATGACGTGCGCTGAAGGCGATTTCAAACGCATCGTCGTTCAGTAGCAGGTAATAGGCGTTATCCGTCGACGATGTGTTTGAAGTCGCCTTCAGTCCACGTTATCGATAAGTATTATATTTTTTTAAAGTTTTTAATGTTGCAAGAAAAACTATTGCGATTACTCTGTGACCTTCTTACTCAAAATTTCACGTAGAATCCGAATTTCAACAAGTGTAATGTTAATCTTTCTTTTTTAATGAGTTTTTCTTGCATGATACGGAGAGGATACGATGTGGATACTATAAGGATACGCTGTAGCGTATCCGCTCCGTTCGTTCGGTCCGCCAGGGTGAAACCCGAAAAAGATTTAATTTTTATATTTATTATGTAGTAAACTAGTTTGCAGAAAATGTTTAAAGTCTGCGCACATTTTTTAACCAGTAAAGGGCAATCAATGGCGTTTGAATACCTCTGCTTGCCGGCAATGACAGGCAGCCTGCCGGCAGAAAGTCCATAAGAGTGAAAGAGACGGACCATTCTCTATCTCTTTCATTCTTGTGGTCTTTCCGCAGACAGGCTGTCTGCCACTGTCAGCAATCGATCATTAGAAGACTGTTTTCGTTTAGGTCTAAAAACGGTTATCTATCTGGATCTATCTGGCTTTAAAGCGAACATCGGAAACAGAAAACTGATTTATTTGCCCAACGGAATCTTATGCGGTCCTATCTGGAACTGTGTCGGAACTTAAATTAGAAGACTGTTTTCGTTTAGGTCTAAAAACGGCTATCTATCTGGATCTATCTGTCTTCAGAGCGCACATCGGAAACAGAAAACTGAATTATTTGCTCGACGGAATCTTATGCCGCCCTATCTGGAACTATTTCGGAACGTACATTCCCAGATAGCAATATGCGCGCATAGTGCGACGCACATGCGTTGCACGCGTGCGGATTTTGTCGCACGGCGTGCACGCAAGCGATGACGCAGATGCGTCCTCATATGCGTAACAGGTGCGTCGCACGGCGGGCGGGTTGCACGTCGTGCGAGCATAGTACGAGCACACATTGCGGGTTCTTGCGGACGGTATATATATATATATATACATATATATATATATATATATATACTTAAATGTAGATTGTTGAATAAAAAGTATGCAATTCATCTTGCACGTAATTTTTATTGAAATAAAAAAAGTTTTTTTAAATTAACGCATTCGAAAAATATTTTATGTATCAAGCCTCATAAAAACAATCGTGCATTTTCTGAAAATCATTCGACTTCACACTTTAAAATTGTCTATTTCAATGGTGATTTTAAAGTTAACTTGTCCTTTAATTTTAAATAGTTCACTTTGAAACAATATTTAGAATCTTAATTTAAAACTGTTTAATAACTAAGAATTTCAATTTCAAATATTTTGAAAATGTTATATCTTTTAATATTGTAGACAGTATTTCACGTTAGGGAGCGCTAATTAATTTTACGTAATAGGAACAAAAGGATAAATATGACATAAAATGTGACATTTCTTAAATTGAAAAATTGAAGACATGAGAATAATGAGAAAGACTCGAGAAAAATAAATACAAATAAACTATACAGATAAAAACCAAACGAGTAAAATGTTACAGGATGAACAGAAAAAGTTTTGTGTGAAAACATTTTAAAATAAAATTTTCGTTGCGGAAGGAATAGGAAAAAACAAAATATTCTTTATCCACCTTTTCATCAATCTCTTTATAATTTCAAAAGCTGCGCTTTGTCTATCATAATCGGGAGAATGTATAGTAGGGAAATTTTTCAGTATGTTCAATGTATATTTTCTACTCATTTTTATTTTGAAAAGTGCAAGCTACAGCGGTCTTTCGTTTACCGCACCAGAAATTGAGATTATGTGTCACTATTTAATCAAGATTTTCAGAATGTCGCGTAGCCCTAACTGTATTATGTCAATTTCGAAATAAAATGTTGTCTAATTTGCTATACACATTTCGATAAACATATAGCAATGAGTAAAAAACAATTATCTCTTTTCACTTGAAAAAAAAATAACGAAAAAATACATTGCAGTTGATGAAGTTCAATCCATTTTTCGATGGCGAACTTCTTTGAGTTGGAGGACGTTTAAAGCATTCTCTACTTTCGTTTGATGAGAAAAATCCTTGCTTCTACCATCAGATTCCATTTTTACTAAGCTTTTGATCGAGGACTGTCATCGTCGTTGTCTTCACGGAGGTACTCAGCTTACTCTTGGAACACTGAGGCAATTCTACTGGATTCTGCGAGGGCGAAGTCTGGTTCGGTCTGTGATTCATGATTGTGTTCCATGTGTGAAGAATCGAGCAGCTATTCCGCAACAACTCATGGCTGACTTACCTTCAATTCGTTCAACTCCATCCAGTCAAGCTTCGAACGCATAAAGGATGTGGCTTCAAGTCTTTTAAGGATTACATTTGCATCTTCGTTTGCTGCGCCACTCGAGCGGTTCATTTAGAAGTAGTTTCTGACTACATGGCAAGTGGCTTCATCGCAGCGTATCAACGATTTTCATCTCGACGAGGCGTTTGCAAGACCTTAGTTAATGACAATGCAAAAAACTTCGTTGGAGCTGACCGTCAACTTGAACAAATGTTCGCTGAGGCATCTGAAGAGTCCCAAGCCATCGCTTCATTTTTAGCTTCAGACGGCATCAAGTGGAAGTTCAATCCACCTGCGGGGTCCCATTTTGGCGGACTTTATGAGGCTGCAGTAAAGTCTACTAAATTCCACCTTAGACGAACGATTTGAGAGACCCTTCTTACCTTCGAGGAAATTACAACATTTTTAACCCAAATCGAGGCATGTCTCAATTCTCGGCCTCTCATGGCAGAATCAGATGATCCACAAGACTTCTCATCACTGACTCCAGGACACTTTCTCATAGGATGCCCTTTGAATGCCATCCCTGAGCCATCTCTGACGGAAGTTGCCCAGAATCAGTTGTCAGGCTGGCAACTGATTCAACAAATGCGCCAGCATTTCTGGAAACCTTGGTCTTCTGAATATCTTAAGGAACTTCAACCTCGTTCCAAATGGAGAACCTTACAGCCTTCCATTCAGCTGGGAGATCTCGTTCTCATTCGAGACGAAAACCTGCCTCCTACCAAGTGGGCAATGGGACGGGTCATCAAACTTCATAGTGGCAGCGATGGTTTAATCTGATTCGTCACGCTGAAGACTCAGCGCGACTCAATAACCCGACCAATTGTCAAGTTGTGTCTACTTCCACGTACGACAAGCGATATAAATGAAATATAATGCAAAAGTGATTCAATTTCGTCTGCGACGAAAAGCGGGCGGAATGTTCAAGATTTACATGCAATTTCACTTGTTTTTATTTATTTTATTTTATGTATTTCAAATTTAATTGCTGAAGTCTTCTTCAATCAGTTGCGACCTCAAAATATTTATTTCTTCAGCCGGTCTTTGGTCATTATACGCTGAAAACCCCAGTTCTCGTCAGATCACTGAAGTTAAGCAGCGTTGGACGCGGTTAGTACTTGGATGGGTGACCATTCAAGAATACTACTTGTAATTTATTTCTGTTAATTAATAAATGACCGCACTTTTTGGCGTCAGCCTTGTTAAATGAAATAAATTGTGGTAAATTCTTTTATGTAACACAGTGCAGTACTATCCGTCAGAAAACAGAATGAAAAAATCAAATACAGTCCATTGCTTTAATTTCAGTCAAAACACAACGGAATTCATGACAATTTCATTCAAAAAAATGCTGTTTGCACTAAAATTGACATATTTGTAGCTGCATATCTCGGCAATTATTGGACCGAAAATTTTTGAAAAAATGTACATAATTTGTCAGGAAACTTGTTCCACGAGAAAAAAGAAAATTTTCCGACGGAACTAAAACTTTTGTTAATATATAAGTGTTAAAAATGGTCCTTTTTTGACGACTACGTGTGCAATTTTTTGAACTTCTTAATAAAAGACTTTGTATACATTGTACAAGGTCGATGCTATACCTCTTGTAAAAAGTCTTGGGGAAATTACCTTGATCACAAATACTTTCATTTCTTTGCAAAATTTTCAATCGTTTTTTTTTTGTTAATAACAATTTTTATAAACAAATACGGATATTTGATATAGCTTTCGTTTTTAAACGTGTTTTTAAAATTAGATATAAAACAAAAACTTTGTCTTTTACAGATTTTCTTTTAATTCAAATCATTTTTTAACTATGGCCTTATACACAATTAATTGCAAAATAATCTTTGATTTGTCCCAGCTGCAATTTTACAGATAAGATCAATCTAGTAGTGGATGAGGCCTAGATAAGATTTTCTTGGATCTTGCGTAAGGTTCACGCTTGTAACGTTTTTCAAAACCAGAAACTGTGATTATAATATGTCATTAGGATAGCTCCGAATAATATTCTTAATAATCCGGAGAATATTTTGTAAATAATTTAATTCTTATGGAAGTGCGAAGAAGAATCTCAGTATATATACATTATATAGATACTTTAAAAACGTTTTCTCGTTCCTCGTAAAATATGACGGGAAAACAGTAGAAAGACTTTTTTAGGTTAGAGAAGTTTGAAATGTATCGCTTCATAATCACCGCACTTCCGAATGTAATAATAAATAGCGCAATGTCTAGGCACACCGAAAATACATATTTGGAAGAAATTATGAAAAATTAATAATGACAGAAGCACTGATATTATGATAATAAATAAACTGTATTGTGAGAGTAATACTCTCAAAAAGATAATTATGTTTATATTTGTTAAATATTATAATTTCTAATACGTTCACGTTTTTCTATGAATGATAGAATGTATAGAATTTTTTCGGATCTGAAGCTTGAGACAGGTTTTTTGTACTACATAGTATTTTTCAAAAATGTTAAAAAATGTTTTCTCGAAAATCAAATTTTTAATTAAAAAAATAAAACTAAACCGAAATTTTTTAGTTATGTAAATTCTGGAATTTTATAATTATGGAATATTCTAGTTTGGATATTTTATAATTCGGCAATTTTATTATTTGGGAATTTTCAAATTCGGTAATATTGTGAACTGTTCGGGAATTTTATTATTCGGAAGTTCTACAAAATCGGGAATTTTATTTTTCTGGATATTTCAGTCGTCCCTAGAAGTACAGAAAATTTGCTGTAATTATAATTTCGACTCCGGGATCTTGTCGATTTTTTCCTACAGTATTTATGTAAAAAAGAAATTTTATTATACGAAAATTTTTGAAATCACAAGTTACAAAGATAATCTCATTAAGTACCAAAATTGAAAAAATCGCTGTATATATACCCAATATTTATTCCTGGGTCTTGGCGATTTTTTTCCTAGTGCATTTCGGTCACTGGTAAACAGGGTGAATTTAATAGGAATTATCTCTCAGGAAATAAGTTACTAAAATCCAAAAAAATTGGGTAGACTTTTTTTTACCTCTAGGTAGGTAAAAAAATGTAAACTTCCGAAAATTTAAAAATCCTGCAAACAAGAAATTTTTGAAATCTTTTGTTTTTTTCGCGGATAACCAATCTGTATGCTGTATATCTTTGCTGTATGTCTTTCGATTCCAAACCAATTATACTCTTTAAGGATTCCAATACAATTTGCTTGAAAGAACTGAACAAATGTTTAGTTTCAAAAGCTCTTGAAAAGGGTGCTTTTTAAGGTTTATTTATTTTTTAATAATTTGGCACCCCCACAAATTATTTTTGTGAGAAAATAACACCTGATTTTTGTCAAAATTAAAAAATATATATTTCATGTTCAACCAAGGTCAACTTTGTTCAAAGTGCTTGTTTCTGAATAAATTGACACTATTATTGTTTCTGATTTCGTTCTATCACTCATGGATTATGTTTTTCATAGAAAACATTGAAATGTGTTCTTTGTTTCACGTTTATAAAATAATAATTAGAGGTCACTCGGGCTTCCGTTTTCGGTACCGATCGTGAGAGAACTATTTTGTGTCAAGTGTTGGTTTTTTGGCTTTGGTGAAGGAAATCAGCGTGTGTGGATGCAGAAAGGGCAGTGAGTGCGGAGATCAGGGGTAAAGGAAGAAGGGTGAGTGAAGGCAAGGGTGTAAAGTGTGAAAGTAAGTTGTGAGAAAGGGAAATTGGAGCGCGTGAAGTTTTGAGGTTAGGAGTAGAGAGTTAGTTGCGGGGTAAGGCGTAGGTGAGTAAAGAGCGGGAAACATCGCGGAATACTGGGTAAGGTAGGACAATAGGATGACGACGGTACGAAGCCCACAATCGGGCGCCAGAGGGCAGGTAAGTGAGGAAACAAGAGGTGAGGTGGTTGAGAGCGCGGTTAGTGCGGAGAAGGGGGATATTGACAGTAGCGGTGAAGAGACGTTAGAGACGCCGACCAGGGTTTCGACGCCAGAGCGAAGGGATTCAGGTACGGGCCATCAACGCGGGAGGCCCTCTAACCTACAGCGCATTAACAAGCTAGGCAGCGCGGGTTCGAATAGGAGTTTGGACGAATGGCGAAAAAAAGTGAGCGCGACCAGTAGTGAAGGGGAAGAAAAAAGAAAAAGAGAGGAAGGGGACGATGTACAAAGGGGCAAGGAAAGCAAGAAGGTTAGGACTAAACTCACTAAACGGAAAACACCAGAAAGAGATAGGGGGGACGGAGGAATTTTTGAAAAATTAGAGGCTCTCATGAAAGGGTTCAGAGAGGAAACAAGGAAGAGACTGGATGATATGAATAGGGATATGAATAGGCAGGGGAAAGACGTAAGGGGGAAGTTAGAATAGTAAGAGAAAAGTGGGAAGAGTGGGATAAACTCTGGAAAGAGGAGAAGGACAAGGTATGGGGTAAATTAGAGAGTATAGAGAATAGACAGAAAGAGGATGACGAAGAGAGAAATAGTCAGATAAAACAGTTGGAAGAAAGGGTAAACAACTTAGAAATGAGGAATGAGCATATGGGGAAAGAAACAGAGCGTGCGGAAATAGGAGAAGGGAGTAGTAAGAACGTGCAAAATAGCTTTCTGGAATGTTGCAGGCTTGAAGAACAAGAATGAAGGTTTTTTGCGGGAGTTAGAAAAGTGGGATGAGATTATGATGAGTGAAACCTGGGTCGATGAGAAGGATTGGAAGGGGATGAAAAGGAGATTACCTAAAGGTTATGTGTGGACAATGCAAGAAGCAAGAAAGGAACACGTTAAAGGTAGAGGGATGGGCGGCATGGTCTCAGGGGTGAGAAAATAATTGGCAATAAAAGGGAGAATAGAGGAGGACAGGGAGGAAAAGGATGGTACAATGGTAAGAAGGATAATAATTGGAGAAGTCAAAATAGCGGTGGTTTGTGTATATAGAAGAAGAGGGGAAGAGGAAGGTTGGAGAGTAATAAGGAGATGGATGGAGGAAAAGAAAGAAGAGTTGCTTCTGATAGGAGGTGACTTGAATGCCTGGACTGGCGGGCAAGGGGGAGGGACTTGGGATGAAGAAAAGGAAACCTACATAAGGAGCTCCAAACATAGGGAAATAGACCGGGAGGGGAGGAGGTTACTAGACGTAATAGGAGAAACAGGATGGTTTATTTGTAATGGCAACATGAAAGGAGATGAAAAAGGAGAGATCACACTTATAGGTAAGGGAGAAACAGTAATAGACTACATCCTGGCGGAAGAAAGAATGAGGAATATGATAGGCAGTATGAATGTGGGGAATGAGATAGGGTCTGAGCACTTTCCAGTAATAGCTACACTGAAAGGTGGCATCCGTAAGCGCGGCAGAGGGAGAAGAGAAAAAGGGGGAGAAAGGAACACGGAAATGGGTGGCTGGGGGGTAGATACATTAAAAGAGTTTAAACAAAAAATGGAAAAGGAGAATGTTAGGTATGAAAAGGAGGAGGGAGTAGACTCGTTAATTGAAAGGTTGAAAGGGTCGATTGAGAAGGTAAGGGATGAGGTAGGTACAAAAGAAGGAAGAGAAGAGGGAAAGAGAGGCTGGTGAGACGAGGAATGCAGGGAGAGTAAAGAGAGAATGAAAGAGTGGGTAAGAAAATGCAGGAAAGGAGAAATAGAGAAGGCGGAGTACAACAGGCGAAAAAGAGAACATGAAAGGATGCTGAAAAGGAAAAAGCAAAAGGGAAAGGATAAATACAAGGAAGAAGTAGAAAAAGCGATCAAAGAAGGTAGGGTCTGGCATGTGATAAATAGGGAAAGAGGAGGAAGGAAGGGCGTGAATGAAGAAATAGAAATGGGCGAGTGGACGGATTATTTTAAGGGTCTGTTAGGGGGAGAACAAAATAGGATGAAAGGGGAAAATAGAAGGATAGTCCAGGGAGAAATGGAGGAAGGGAACGAAATAACAAGAGAAGAAGTGGATCTGGCGATAGATAGACTGAAAAGAAACAAGGTTACAGGAGAGGATGGTATGGAGAACGAAGCAATAAAGTTTGGATGAGAAGGGATTAGAGAAGGGATGTGGAAGATCTGCAACAAGGTCTGGAAAGGAGAAGGGTGGCCGGAGGAGTGGATGACAGGGCTGGTGGTACCGCTTGTCAAGAAAGGGGAGGGTAAGAAGGTAGAAGAGTACAGAGGGATCACTCTCATGCCAGTGGGTTATAAAATATACGCAGAAATTCTAAGAAAAAGGTTAGAGAATCAGATAGAAGAGAAACAAAGTATTCCACACAATCAGACGGGATTTAGAAAAGGGATGGGGACAATAGATAACATTTACGTACTCAACTACTTGGTTAACAGAAATTTAGGGAGGAAAAGAGGGAAACTAGTCGCCTTGTTCGTAGATTTTAAAGCGGCTTTTGACTCAGTGAATAAAAAAGTGCTATGGCAGGCAATGAAAGAGAGGGGAATAGAGGAAGGGTTGGTGGAGAGGATAAAGGAAATTTTTACTGAAACCAGGATTTGGGTGAAGATAAGGGGGAGGGGGGAGGTTTTCTGGACAGGAAGACGTCTAAGGCAAGGGGCCCGTTGAGTCCGCTACTATTTAATATGCTGCTGGCAGACTTAGAGGCGAAGCTAAAGGAGAAAGGGAAAGGGGGGACGATTTTTGGTAATAGCAAACTATATTCTCTAGCATACGCGGACGACGTAGTTCTATTAGCAGACGATGAGATGGGGATGAACCTAATGATAAGAATTTTCGAAGAGTATGTGGGAACAAAAGAACTGACGGTGAACGTAGGGAAGACCCAGGTGATGTGCTTCAGAAATAGAAAGACCAAAATAGGTTACGTTTGGAAGATGAACGGACAAACAGTGGAAAGTGTGGAGGAGTTCTGTTACTTAGGTTTTTGGTTTGAGGCCTGAGGGGGAAATGAGGTACAGGTGAGGAAAAGAATCGAATATGCGAGTAAAGTAATGGGCCAAGTATGGGGTATAGGAAAGAGAAGGTTCAATGACGATTGGAGAATGAGGGTTTGGATGTTTGATGCGTTGGTTTGGGCGGTGTTGTGTTATGGAGTGGAGGTCTGGGGATGGAAGGAATATAGGAAAGTGGAAAGCATGCATGAGAGATTTCTGAGATGGGTAATTTGGGGTTAGTTGGAGTTGCCCAGGATACATGTTAAGGGAAGAAATAGGAAGGGAAAAAATGGTAACTAGACAAATTAAGAGAGCCTGGAAGTTTAAAGAGAATCTGAAAAGGGGAGAAGGGAGCAGAATAGCACAAGTGTGCTTGGACGAAGTTCGGAACAAGGAGACGAGAGGCAATTGGGGAAATTCGAAATGAGAGGAAGAAAGGAAAAAAATGAGGAGGGCTTGTGATATACAAGAAGGGGTACTGGAGTGGGAAAACATAGAGTTAGAGCTATTAGTAAAAGAAGGAGAAGAGAGATGGATAAAGATTATGGATTCGAGGTACAATAGATGGTATATGATGGTCAAAGGGTTAGCGGAACCAGAATTTTTGCAAAAAATAAAAAAGGAAGACAAATGGAATAGAGTGATACGGTTTAGAATGGGAGAAGGAGTGAGATCCTGTAGATATTGGATGGATGAAGAGGACAATCTGTGCAGAGTATGTAGATACGAAATGGAGTCATGGGCACATGTGTTAGAGACGTGTACAGGAGAGGAAGATGGACAGTTGAGTGTGGATGAGTGTGTAAGATGGATTTTGGATGGTAATGGACAGGCAGTGACGTGGGTGAAAAAACTGGAAGAATTAAGAGAAAGCAAGGGAGCAGGGCAGAGCCAAACGGGTAATATTGTCTAAAGGAAAGTAACTAGCAAAAATTTTAAATTTTTAAATCGGTTAAAATGTATTTGATGGTAAGAGAAAACGGAAGCCCTGGAAGACCGCTCATTTGTAGAAGTTTAAGAACCAATAGTATTAATATCATTGTTATTTTAAGTAAGGCGAAACATTAGAATATAAGCAGCGGTTAAGTTAGGTAAAGGATGAAATGTAAATATATGTACAGGGAGCGGAGGCCCTCAAACCCGTAAAAGGGAGAGATTAAATATACAATTAGAGGTCACTCAAGGTAATTTTCTGTAGAAAATATTGATCTATAAAGGATATTTGTCAAAATATAGAACGGATTTCTTCGCCCAAATATTCAAACCTAAATTTGATATTTATATCAAGATGTTCTCACAAAATAAAAAACTTCGCACCGTTTGGCAATTATTATTATTATATATTTTTTTAACAATTAATTTAGCAACTTTTGGTTTACTTATTACTACTTTTTGTATTTTTATGGAGGTCCCTTATAAATTGATTAATGAATTTATTCATTGATATAATATAATAATTAATTAATTATAACTATTTTCTGAAATGAAACCAAGCTTATTGCCGCCATCTTGCTCCCAGTGATATTACACATCCTTTTAAATCCAGTAAAAATGACATCACGCAAAATTACACGGAATTGCCATGATTTGATAACTTCCAGCGTGATGAAATGACCTGTATGACGGTGGTAATGTACGACCCCTGAAAGGGAGGGGGGCTGTCGAAGATTAACTGTATGATCCCCCAACTAGAAGAAGGGGGGCGTAACCGGGCACTTGGGATGCACTTAGGCGGAAGAAGGTAACTGAAAGGGGTCGCAAACGGGCGCGGACCGGGCAGCCTATATACACCCTGAATCGTAGAGAATAATCGGTGAGCTTTAACCGGCCTCGGTCCGAACTTCCAAGTCTGACCTCCCGCCCACAACGGGACGCTGAGTGACCTTGTTCAGTAACGTGAGCCGGGTTGGGGTACAACCTGGCACAAACCTCCCGGCCAAATCAACGCCACCCCCGCCCCTATGAGGGAGGAGAATAGCCCCTGCAAAAAACGTCGTATTGAAAAGTACTAAAATGTATTGACATTTTGAATCCGATTCAATTCTGTTTTCTGTTCCGAAAAAAAGATTTTAAAAGTATTAGTTCGTACTGGTTCGCATTACACTTTATCACGCTGAATGCGAAACGGCAGTGTCGATGATTCGCATTACAAAGTATTGGTTCGCATGAAACTTCAAGACGCCGAATGCGAGATTGCAGTTGTGGATCTTCCGCATTTAAAAGCATAAAAGCGGTTCCTGTTTATTGTAAAACTTTTTTAAAATAATGTAAAATAAATATATGAATATTAATAAATAAATAAACACTTTATAAAATATTGAATAAAATTTTAATCCGCGGTTACGCATTCAAAAGTATTCCAATAACTTTTGGAATTTGCAAAATTTAAACCAATGCGACATTTCGCATTAAAAAGTTTTCAAATCACGCACAACATTCTTCTCATTCGATCGCATTTAAAATCATTAAAACTAATGTGAACTTTCGTATTAAAAAGTTTTCACTGAACCGAAACATTTCCATCATTAATTCGTATTGAAAAGTATTCAAACCAGTACGAACTCTCGCATTAAAAAGTTTTCACTGAATAAAAAATTTCGTCTCATTCTATCGCATTCAAAAGTATTTAAACATATGCGCACTTTCGCATTGAAAAGTTTTTACTCTGAAATTTTCTCTCATTCGGTCGCATTAGAAAGCATTAAAACGAATGTGAAGTCTCGCATTAAAAAGCTTTGCGTGCAAAAATTTTTATCTTTCGTATTCAAACGCATTCAGGAATTTAATGTTATATAAGAAGTATCGCATTTAAACGTTTTCGGCTAACCTCCAATGCGAAACTGACATATAACAGACTTCACGGAAACAAATCGTGAATGCGAAACAATACTTTTGAATTTTACGTTTCTTGCAGGGGCGGAAAGACACAGCGAGCGAGCAACAACTTATCCTGATAGTGACGAACGGTGGCTGAGGTTCGGCTTCGAAGTGATGCTGTAGCTCGATGTCTCCTTGCAAGAAAATATAAGGGCCCAGGAAACAGGTAGGTCTCTCAAAAGAAAAGAATTGCCAGTTAAACGACACTGGATGATAACTCCGATTTATTTAACAAGAAATTTTAAACTGAGAATACACTTGATTTTTCTTGGCTCGATGGCCACGCTTAGTCCCGAGCCCAAAAACAGGCGAGCGCTTCTCGACCTGTTCGTTTCGAAATTCGTTGACGGCCCTCTTTCACCACTTCAGCGCTGACGGCGGGTTAACAAACGGCTAGTTAAGTTAACGGGGGAAGTTAACTGGCCGTTACCATTCGTGCCTTTCACCAGGCATTTGTCACCATTATGGCACTCGACGTTAGTTAATCGTACGGTGTTGCCATTTTCGTGTTGAGAGCAGACGATATGCTACCATATACGTAGCCATAGTACGTAGTTTAGTATTCAACCAAGTAAACAGTAAAGATGGCGGAATATCGTGTGATAGCAAAACGTCCCCGAGCTCCCAATTTCACAAAATCGGAAATTGAAAGATTCACATCGTTAGCTCCAGTTTATAAAAATGTAATAGAATGTAAGCGGACCGACGCACAGACCCGAAACGAAAAGGCAGAAGGTTGGAAGTGACTGTGCGATGCGTTCAACGCTCAATCATCAGTGCATTTTCGTTCGGTTGAAAATCTTAAATCTCTGTGGGATAATTTGAAAAAAGGTGCTCGTAAGGGCGCCAGTCACGAACGAGCAGAAAGAAATAAGACAAGTATGTTTAAATATACGTATTATCTGTGCATGGTACTGCTTTTTTGTTTTTGTTGATTCATGTTGAGGTTAGGGTTGAGGTTAGGGCATGAAGTGGACGCGCAAGACCTAACTTCAAAATGGAGTTCTCTCACGTTACTCCATAAATACTAGAATTACATGTTTTTAAATAATCAGTGCCTATTCTTGCTTAGAATCAAATCTGTATTCGCTTTTGTGAAGACTGTTTTTCTGGATTCCAACACCAATATTCGAAAAAACAGTCGTCACAAAATCTATTGAAATAGCCAATTTTTTACTCCGAATCCAGATTTGTTTCAAAACAGGAATGGATGTAATACAACAGGATGTAATATTAGTATTTATGGAGTAAAATGAGATACAACAGGAAGTAATATTAGTATTCATGGAATAAAATAAGACAATTCAATTTCGAGGTTGGGTCTTCGCTCCAAAGCCCTTAAAATTCTCCAAATTCTATTTTTCCTAATGTTTACTTTACCTAAAATCATGAACCGAACAGCATATTTGACATAATGTTCATAATACTGAATTACCATTCAACATAATTTTTAATTTTCTAAATTACAATTTGGCATTTGGCAATTTGGCCAACGGCCATACCACGCTGAAAACCCCAGTTCTCGTCAGATCACTGAAGTTAAGCAGCGTTGGACGCGGTTAGTACTTGGATGGGTGACCATTCAAGAATACTGACATGAGTGCTGTTGGCACATCGTGGGTGTGGTGAGCCCACACTTGTAGTTATTTATAACTACAAGAAAAACCTAGAAACACTACCCGAATCGGGTAGTGTCACGCCTACCCTGAAAGGGAAATGGTTTAATGGTATATATTACTTTTGAAATATCCAATTTTTGTACTCTGAATACAGATCCATCTCAAAACAGGAATAGGTTTTGATTATAAAAAAAGTAATATTAGTATTCATGGAATAAAATGAGACAATTCAATTTCGAGGTTGGGTCTTCGCTCCAAAGCCCTTAACATTCTCCAAATTCTATTTTTCCTAATGTTTACTTTACCTAAAAGCTTTAACCGAATAGCATATTTGACATAATGTTCATAATACAGAATTACCATTCAACATAATTTTTAATTTTCTAAATTACAATTTGACATAACTTTTGTTTTCCGAAACACTATGCAATATATAGCTTTGATTATTTCGAATTATAGCAAATTTCTATTCGGTCAAATGATTGCGGGCAAAATAAATATTAGGGGAAATATGAATTAGGTAAATCAGCCATTAGGATACATACAAATTATAGCAAATTTCTATCCCGTAAAATTAGTTAAAGTGTTTCTAATAAGCTTCTCAATTTTAATGAAGGTGGAGGCGAGAGAAATAGAAATGGAGATCCCACCTTGACTGACCTGACGGTGCTCAGCCTTATGGGACCATCCGGTTTGGGTCTTTTAAATTAATTCCATGGTGATGGAAATGGTTCAAGCGGATCAGCATCTGGTTTAAAGCCCAGTAAGTAATCGAGCGTATGAATAAATAATGACTGCTGTTATTTGCGAAATTAATATGTATTGTGTTTTGTTCCAGATGAGATCGATTTTTCCTCCGTACTTGTATCTGAACCAAGTGAAGCTTTAAGTTATGAGGATGAGGTTTGTACATTTCTGTATGAAACAATTATTCGATTAATTCTGTTTTCAAACACTGTATTTTAACTTTCACAGGCATTTGAAGCATCAGATACGCAGCTCAGTGCATCTCCAAATGCTCAACTTCCATCTACACCCTTCCTGACTGCAGCCACAGTTGTCCAGGACACTTCGAAGGAGAAATGGGATGAATACTTGCCGAAGATCCTTTATAGAAGGAAATCAGACGCTCTACGGGTGAATTTGTGTGCCGATGGCTCATCAAGCTCCTCTGCCACTGTGACATCTGCCTCTTCTGGCAGTGACAAGGCTATGCGGAAACGCACAATTTCTGAAGCAGAATGGGTGCAATATTGCAAGAGACGGCGCCCTGTGTTACGCGAGGATGTCGAGGCAAAGGAGCTTGTGAAAGCCAAGCTGGAACTAGCCAGATGTTCCAAGCGAGGACTAGAAGAGGATAGCAAGCGGCGCCAGGAGCTTCATGAAGTGGAGATGAGGAAAAAAGTAAAAGAGGCCGAGCTACTGGAACTTCAGGTGCTGAAGTTGAAAAAGGAATTAGGGCTCGAGTAAAAAGAGGTAAGAGAGGCGGGATCTCATTTTCTTGCACCACCAGCGGTAAAATCATAATCAATTCTTCACTTAAACATATCTCCATTTATTATTTTCTATAAGATATATTTTCCTCCTTATTTACAATTTTTTAAATTACAATTTTGCCCCACTCTAGTGTTAAAGTTATTTCTTTAAATAAGAATTTATCCTCTACAATAGTGTTTAGCTAAAATTATTATTCTATTTTTACTAGTAGATTATTTTTTTATTTTTTACTGACATCTCGAAATCACTTTTCTCTTCAGAACGTACGCATTAGTACGAATTTTCAACCTCAAAAAATAAATTTTCAAGATAAAAGTAAAATAGTTCACATTTCAACCAAAAAGGATGAAATTTCGTTCAAAAAACAAAGCAGTAGATTTTTGGACCAAAACAGTTGAGTTTTTAACAAAATTATTGAATTTTCAACCAAGCAGTTGCATTCTTATCCAAGCAAGATACAATTTCTACTCAGACAGTTGAATTCTTAAATAAAAAAGATAAATTTTCAAAAAAGTCGAATATTCATCCAAAAATAGACAGTCAACTCATCAGGAGAGCGTATCTTAATATGGCTACAATGAATAGCTCCGATTACTCTGGGAAAACGAGCTATCGCGTAGAAGTCCCTTTGTGTTTCCTGAATTTCAGCTGGTGTCCTCGGGAAATATATATGATCGGGATAAAGGGACGCAATAGTGGCTGTAACTTTATGGACTATTCTGTTTGCAGTGGATTCACTGACTCCACTGAAGTCACCAGCACCGAGCTGGGTGCAGCCTGTGGCATAGAACCGAAGACAAAGCAGAAGCTGATTCACTGGAGAAACAGCATCATTTCTGAAAAAAATCACGTAGAAACAGTATAAAAAGAAGATTCATTTTCTACCAAAAAGACGAATTTTCAAAAATAGAGTTCAACCAGAAAAGATTTTTCATTGATAGAAGAACAAAATTTCATTTGAACATTTTGTACAAAACCCTTGAATTTTCTACCCGAAAGTATGAAAACATAGTTTGCAGCATTTAAGTCATATGCAGGTACAATTATACTTACTTGTCTGTAGGAAATTCCAATATATGATCAATCACTTCCAAACATTCAGAGCAGCCCGCTTCGAAAGCCTAAATCTTCTCACAAAATCAATATCATCCAGATCCGTGAAGTGGTCAAACCGTAAGCAAATATACCTTAATTTTTTCGCCGGCGGTGGCTCTTCGTCGTCATCGCTATCGAATATTAAATTATAAGCAAATTGTGGCAAATCCATTATGACGCAGGAGGTTTGCATATACGAACGAGTTTAGGGTGTCTCCGTTAACGAGCTAACCGCGCGAACTGTGGCCGGTTAACGTTAACTCTCCGGTATCGGCATGGTGAAAGGCAGCGTTGAGCTAACGGCCAGTTAAATTTCGTAACGGCCGGTTACGGGTTTGGTGAAAGAGGGCCTAACTGATTTAACGGTACGTAGACCGTCGTTTCGCTGCCGCTCTACTCGTCCGAGAAGAGCAGTCCCAGCCTCGGATTGGCTGGGCCCGTGCGACAAGAGGGGACTCGCGTGGTGGAAGATCCCCCGTGTGCACTACCGTGTCGTTCACGCGTCGTGGCTCGATTTCAGCCGTTTCTATTTTCTAAATCTAAATGTTTATAATAACCCTAAAAATCGAATTTTAACTTTATTGAAAATTGAGAAATATTGATTGCAAGTAAGCGCTCCTACTTGCGTTGAAAATATTTAGAAATGTGGCGAATTAGATTTTTAAATGAGTTAAACATTTTATAAACGGATATATATATATATATATATATATATATATAATTATCTCGGTTAACTTATGGAAAAATGTATTCGAGTGTTTAATTAATATTATTTGGCTGGACCGAGTTCCCTATATTATTATTTCAATAAAATTAGTAAAATTAAGGATTTTGAGTATATGGTATATAAAATTTAATCGAATTGAATTTTAATGGTCAAGATTATGAAAGAATATTAATTCTACTCAAATTCCTTAAAATACTTACATTATTATTCTCGATATACATTAAAAACGTAAGGATTTGGCTAAATAGATTACTATTACGGATTGAATAAGAAATCCCCAACACTCGAATACTTATATATCTTTCTCCTTTGATTCATATTTAAAAATAAGCGGGCCCCCTTATTTAAAAATATAATCAAAGTCGGAAGAATTTATAATGTCGAAAGTGTGAGGCAATTGAAGAGACTTTTGTGAGTGAGAAAGAAGGAAGATGAATGCCGAAGAGCGATAAGAGAGAAAGCAATTGCCTGGGTAGGCGAGAGTAGAGGGCTAAACTGCTTGAATTCAGCAGTTTTGACAATTGGTTGGTGAAAGGAAAAGAGTTTTATTTCAAATCAAGTCCCAAGTTGAGAGTGTAGGCGCATGAGGGATAAGAGAGGCGCGAGGGGTGGTTTGTAGAAAAGTCGAGAGAGAGAGAGAAGAGTAGAAACCGGTTTTGAGCCGGACGGCCAAGTTGTTGGCTGTCGGAAAAACGAACTCGAGCCAAGCAGAGTTTGACAAGTTCAGAGAGTGAGCGGATGAGCGGAGAGAGAGGCGCGAGGGGGTTGCTTCTGGAAAAGCGGAGAGGAAGAGTAGAGCGCCGAGGCGGGCGTGATAGAGAGAGAGAGAGAGAGAGAGAGAGAGAGAGAGAGAGAGAGAGAGATGGAGATAGCGAGGAGAGTAAAATGATTTGGGCCTGACGAACCGAGGTTGAGGACGGAAAAATGATTTCTTGTCAGGCCGAGTTGAGTAGAGGAATGTCAATGGGAGCGAGCGAGAGGGAAGAGAAGGGTGTTGGTGGGAAAGAGAAAAAGAGAAGTCGGAAGTAAACGTGAGATTTAGGAAAGTTTGATGGAGAGCCGACGAGTAGGAAAAGGTCGTTTCTAAAGGTTGGAAAAATTCCAGCCTGCATATATTATCTCGGCTTATGGCCGATATTAGATTGATGACGTTTTTCGGTCGACAGCCAATCACAACGCTCCAAATAATATTTTTGTCTACGTTGGCATCACTGCAACAGTGCTCATCGCCCTTGCCACTCTCGCAGTAGTAATTTTTATGACGTAACACCAGTACTTCCAGTACCCCCAGTCAATTCTCGAACACAGCCCAAGTTTAATGCAATATGTTACCACACATATCTCTCCGCTGTGGTTGCCTTGGAAAAGTGTTCACATTCACGCCCTTCCCGGTACCGTTCCTGCATCCTGATGCAGCACGATTCGGCATCGCCACGTTCACGACGTCTCGTACCGAGACATATATTTGGAAATTTTGATTGAAAATACCCTAATAGCACGGAACGTTCCCGGAACGTGTAAAATGTCCTCCGCTTGGGAACGTTCCAAACATAAATTAACGGTATTGTTATTATTATCAGTAAATATTGCGTAAACCGTAAATGATAGGTTTACGAGATAATTATTGTTAAAAATAACAATAATTGAAGGTTCCTCTCAGGTCCCAGTGGAACGTTCCTGGGGCCTTATTCTTGAGATCGTGCGACAAATATCGAATGCGAGAATTCTCGCATGATCAGATTCGTATGAGAGTTTAAAATGCTATTCTTGAGTATCGTTCGAGATGAGTCTGCGAGAATTATCGCATGCGACATACAAGCAGTGTTGCCGCATTTCGAAAAAGCTTTATAGCCAATAGAGAGCAAGTTTCAAAGGAAAAAGAAACAAAATTCGCATGCGCTACATACGAATCGGGGAATTGGAACGTACTGTGTTTGTTTGTGCAATTTTGAAGAATAATGGTGAACTCCCATGGCAGATGAAAGCAGTGGATGAAAGCGGAAACTCATGAGAGTGAAAGAGACGGATAAATTTATTTGTCTCTTGCACTCTCATGAGTTTCTGCTTTCATCTGCAATGCATGGGAGTCCACCATTACAGTTGCTTCTTGCGAAATAAAATGGAGTTATACGAATCGGGGAATTGGAACGTACTGTGTTTGTTTGTAGAATTTGGAACACAGGACATAAAGTAAAGAAAAGTTATTATTGAAATAGCTAAAAGATTTGCTGACAAGTTATTAAAGCATCAAATTTAATCTTCAAAATTGATTTGAAATTTTGTTTTGATAAAAACTGCCTAATTTCATTAGATTAAATATTAATTTAAGTTCTTTTACATTAACAATTATTGAAATAAGTTATACTTACATACTCAAGTTGTTTGAACATAACACGTACAACGTCAAACATAACCTTACATTTCAGGGAGAACACTATATTATTCCTAATCACAACGAATTTTCGCATACGAATTTCCATCTCGAGTGGGTAGCACCCACTCGAGATTTTCGTGCGATAACTGCCGTATGCGACATCAAATATCGCATGCGAGATGAACTCAAGAATACCATTTTCAATTTCGCACGGCTTTTCGCATGCGAGATCTAGTGTCATCGATTAAAGAATAGGGCCCCTGGAACGTTCCCAAGAGGCGGACATTTAACACGTTCTAGGAATGTTCCCGGAACGTTTCGTGCTATTAGGGTAGTTTTCATCTATACAGTACGTTTTGAGGTTAGCTTCATTTTTCACAACTCGCACACCAACTTGAAGAATGTTTTCTTCAACTACTTGTATATTTAACCATGAACAATTATTAATAACTATTTACCTGATGTTTCTGTACATCTTAACTGCATAAAATGCTTGAAAAACAATCATGATGCATATACTGTTTACATCAATGTATACTGCACACTACACGGCGGAGCCAATCAGCAAAGAACGACACTAGGTTCCACACTGTCTCTGGACCCTCTGTATCAACAGGTGGTCGCCTGGAACGCACCCCTAGGCGGGTCAGCGTAGTTGTCATTGGCGCGATTTAAACAGCAAAGAATGGCAGAAATATGACAAAGAGTTTTTGGTTTTGTATTATCAGGGTCGTTATGTATAATTTAGTATAATTAAGTGCAATTATAGTTTGAATATATATATATATATATATAATTTTAAAAAAAGTTAAACAGCCATCGCAGGGTCCCACTAAGAGCAACTGCCATCCAAAAAATTTCAATAGCCCCCAGTAGCACCGCGGTAAATCACACCTATGGCCACGTCTCACAACCGTGAGATGGGTGGTCATAGGCAACGACGAAATCACAACGACAGGCCGGCGAAACCTTCGTGTGTCTTGAGGACACGAAGCGACCCAAGGATGACAGTTTTCTGAATCCTTCTCGCAAGTGCCTTGGCATATTTTTGGGACACGGGTATGGCTTTAAGGGTACGAACCAGTGATAGTTACGCACCTCCGAGAGCACCTATCACAAGGACAATTACTTGTACCGAATATTTTGGGTACAGTCGTTGTAGCTCTCTTTTAAGGTCTTGATACCTCTCCTATTTTTCTTTCTCCTTTGCAGTGATGTTGTATTCGGACGGAGCCGGGAATTCGATCACGAATATAGTTCGCTTCTCGAAGTCTTGGAGAACAATGTCAGGCCTCGAGTGCGCAACGGAGACTGCTGCCCGAAAATCGTAGTTCCAGAAAATTTGGCACTTCTCGTTTCGGACAATCGACTCTATCTCCCTTGGAGCGTTCGGCAGGGCAGCGTCGCGGCCAACACTGTAAGAGCGACAAAGATGGCAATAAAGCACTCTTAGGGCCTCATTATCTCTATAGATATACGTCCTTCCTCCGTGGGTCGGACACCCTGATAGTATGTGTTCTAGGTACTCAACGTGTGCATGACACGCTCTGCAACTATCACTGGGAACTTCTTGACACAAAATGCAGTTACGGTATGTTAAGGTGGAAATGACACCGTCCTGACATGCGAAAATAAAACCCTCTGTACCTGAAGCCCTAAAATATATAAGCCCTGATGATATGAGGACAGCAAAAGTTTGCTCCTTGGACAAGGGGACTGCGTCTCAAAATTTTCAACCTCTGCCTTCTTCACTTTGGTTTTTAGAAGTGAAGCATCTAGATGAGGTAATGCACTTTCCTCACTTCTGATGTTAAAATTCAGGCCAAGGGCCTCGGCCGCTTGCTCCGCGGCTTTGTAAAGGAACGCTCCTTCGCCAATCATCTCTTGGTTCCTGACCATCTTTAGGAGAGGATCTCTGCCATTCGCAACGATGTAAGCTGCACTTAGAACAATCCGGTTATGAAGACACTGGAGATTCAGAAGTCCGCGTCCGCCTTAACGGCGTGAAATATATAATTGCGGAACTGACGAATTGATATGCAAGCTTTTATGCATATGCATAATCTTACGTCTAGTGACATCGAGGGCCTTAAGCTCGTTCTTCGTCCATTGAACTACCCCAAACGAGTAGAGTAGAACCGGGGCGGCAAGCATGTTAGTCGCAGACACCTTGTTCAACGCCGACAGATTGGAAGACCAAATCTGTCGAAGAAGATGCTCGTATCTGCTTCGGAGAGACTCCTTCACTGATGTTATGTCCTGAATGCGGTTTTGTGGCACGCCCAGGTATGTATAGGTCTCTCTAGTATTAAGATGTCTGATAACACTTATATCCACAAGCTCAGGGTCCTTGGGAACGCTAGTAATCTTTCCTTTCGTCAGATGAATTTTGGCACACTTCTTCAAGCCAAAGTCTATCCCAATATCTCCTGTGTAGTTCTTGACAATATTTATAGCAGTTTGAAGTTTGCTTTTACCAGAGGCATAGATCTTCAGGTCATCCATATAAAATACATGAGTGACCTTATGCTCGCGCTGAGTAGTGTCGCCACAGAGGTATCCATGAGAATTTCGTAGTACGAGAGATAGAGGCAGAAGTGTGATGCAAAAAAGCAAAGGGCTCATGGTATCACCTTGAAAGACGCCCCTCTGGAAGGTGACGTTGTTCGTTGTCACACGATAATTTCTAGATGAGATAGTAAATCTAGTTTTCCAAAGAGGCATCAATCTCTCTATGCATCTCACTATGTGTGGATGTACCTTCAAGCTTTCCAACAGACAGACGATAAGTCTATGAGAGGTTGAATCGAAAGCTTTCCGGTAGTCAATCCAGGCCATTGACAGGACGCGCTGATGTGCTGCAGCGTCTTTACAGACACACCTGTCAATTAACAGATTCTCTCGACAGCCTGCTACACCTTTTTTTCGAGCCACGTTGTTCGTACATCTCTCGCCATACAGGCTCAATTCGTCGAACAATCCTGTTTTTGAGGACAGCTGTAAAGATCTTATACAGCGTGTTCAAACAAGTTATTGGCCTGTAATTCTCTGGGTTGGACAAGTTGCCTTTTTTTGGCAGGAATATAGTGCGTCCTAACACCAGCCACTACGGAATGGGCGTCTCCGACTTTAAATATGAGGTGAATATGCGGGCCAAATGTTGGTGTCGAAAAGTACACTTCTTCCACCAAAAGTTCCTGATACAATCTGGTCCAGCAGCGGAAAAGTTCTTCGTGCCTCTAAGTGCTTTTTTCACCTCTTCGGCAGTGATTGATGGACATTCCTCCTCAGATTTTATGAGGTTGTCGCAAAACTCCTTGAAGCGGATGATATTGTCAGTATCTTCTCTCAACTCTAGTGTTTTCGGGATCTTGTACACCTCTCTCCAAAAAGTCTCTACCTCCTTGGGCTTGGGTGGATTTTTTACAGAAACAGGTAGATCGCTGAAGAGGTGCGATGGGTCAGCGAGAAACTGTTGATCCTCCCTGATCCATCCCTCCCTCTTCTGTATTCTCCTCCTTGCGTCAGATAACAGGCGTATTTTGTCAAGAATATGCTGCTTGATTGTCAGCAGCTTTGACTTGTTTAGTGTGTGATTCAAGATCCTTAGTTCTTGGGCGAATTTTCGAACCCTTTCCGTAAACGGTCTACCAGATGTTATGTAGTCAATCACACATTGAACACGGGACGCATTCTGTCTTGCCCATCCAATCTTCTTGTTCAGTTGATGCAAGTGTCTTTTGGTCTTTTGATTCATCGTCGGTTTCAGCCTTCGATTTGAATCAGCCAAAGCTTTCGCAGCACCATAGACTGAGCAATTGATGGTCCAGAGGTCGGACTCTTGCGAGATATTTCCACGAAGGGAGGCATCCATTTCAGCCAGATATTGGGGCTTAGGAGCAACTTGCATATTAATATTCCTTCTTGTAATGAAATTGCGATCATCTCTCAGAAGGTGCCTGCTTTCTGCGGTTGGTCTCAATTTTGCTTCCTCATCTTTGTCTGCAGCTTGATCAAGCTGCGGTTGGGGAAGCGCTCCGCGTACATACCCATTTTTCCGGAGGTTGACGGCTTGATTTCGCAAAGACTGATGCGAAACGTGCTGAAGCTCTGGGTGTTTCTGGCACCACAGAGTGTGCATACGCGCCATAAAGCCTCCGCGAACAGGGATAATGCTGGCATCATAGCAGTCTAGCACGTCATCCCTGAGTTGATCCGTCCACTCAATGTGGGCGTTTCGCCGGTTCGTCGTCGTGTTTCCATCTAAATTATTATCTCTCTCGCTCTCTCTCTCTCTCTCTCTCTCTCTCTCTCTATATATATATATATATATATAATTTAAAAAAAAGTGAAACAACCACCGCAGCGTCCCACTAAGAGCAACTGCCATCCAAAAAAATGTCAATAGCCCCCAGCAGCACCGCGGTAAATCATACCTATGGCCACGTCTCACAACCGTGAGATGGGTGGTCATAGGCAACGACAAAACCACAACGACAGGCCGGCGAAACCCTCGTGTGTCTTGAGGACACGAAGCGACCCAAGGATGACAGCTTTCTGCTTCGAGTGCGCAACGGAGACTGCTGCCCGAAAATCGTAGTTCCAGAAAAGTTGGCACTTCTCGTTTCGAACAATCGACTCTATCTCCCTTGGAGCGTTCGGCAGGGCAGGGTCGCGATTAACACTGTAAGAGCGACAAAGATGGTAATAAAGCACTCTTAGGGCCTCATTATCTCTATAGATATACGTCGTTCCTCCGTGGGTCGGACACCCTGATAGTATGTGTTCTAGGTATGCATGACACGCTCTGCACCTATCACTGGGAACTTCTTGACATAAAATGCGCTCACGGTATACTAAGGTGGAAATGAAACCGTCCTGGCATGCGAAAATAAAACCCTCTGTACCTGAATTAAGCCCTGATGATTTGAGGAAAGCAAAAGTTTGCTCCTTCGACAAAGACTGTTTTTCTACATTTCTGTGAAAGTTTCCGTGCATTTTCATGTCGAGTAGCTCTTGGTGAAAATTTTCAACCTCTGCTTTCTTCACTTTGGTTTTTAGAAGTGAAGCATCTAGATGAAGTAATGCACTTTCCTCACTTCTGATGTTAAAATTCAGGCCAAGGGTCTCGGCCGCTTGCTCCGCGGCTTTGTAAAGGAACGCTCCTTCGCCAATCATGTCGTGTTTCCTGACCATCTTTAGGAGAGGATCTCTGCCATTCGCAACCATGTAAGCTGTACTTAGAACAATCGGGTTATGAAGACACTGGAGATTCAGAAGTCTGCGTCCGCCTTGACGGCGTGAAATGTATAATCGCGGAACTGACGAACTGATATGCAAGCTTTTATGCTTATGCATGATCTTACGTGTGGTGACATCAAGGGCCTTAAGCTCGTTCTTCGTCCATTGAACTACCCCAAACGAGTAGAGTAGAACCGGGACGGCAAGCATGTTAGTCGCAGATACCTTGTTCAACGCCGACAGATTGGAAGACCAAATCTGTCGAAGAAGATGCTTGTATCTGCTTCGGAGAGACTCCTTCACTGATTTTACGTCCTGAATGCGGTTTTGAGGCACGCCCAGGTATGTATAGGTCTCTCCAGTAGTAAGATTTCTGATAACACTTATATCCACAAGCTCAGGGTCCTTGGGAACGCCAGTAATCTTTCCTTTCTTCAGATGAATTTTGGCACACTTGTCCAAGCCAAAGTCCATCCCAATCTCTCCTGTGTAGTTCTTGAAAATATTTATAGCAGTTTGAAGTTTGCTTTTACCAGAGGCATAGATCTTCAGGTCATCCATATAAAATACATTGTAACGGTCTAATTTCCCGTGGCCCCCCGCCGGGGGCCGAGTGGAAGATACTACCCTACCCTTGGTCTAACTTACCCTATCGGACGCTTCAGCCTAAGCCAGGGTCAGGTTTAAGGATAGAAAGACGGTGTTCCTCTGAGTACAAGAGTAATATCTCGTTTTATTTAGAAATAAGTCACCTATGAAGAATACATACAAATATATACATATAATAAGGTTCGAGTTGAACAAAATACAGGAGTGTGTGTGTGTAGCTCGTACATGGAAGCGTGTGTGTGTGTGTGCGGATGTTCGTCGGTGCGCGTGTGTGCGATTGTTCGAGGGTGTGTGCGTGTGTATGTAGCGCGTACATGGAGGCGTGTGTGTGTGTGTGCGGATGTTTGTCGATGCGTGTGTGTACAATTGTTCGAGGACGTGAGGATGTGTGTATAGCGCGTACATAAAAGTGCGTTCGGTATCTTGTGTGTGTGTGTGTGTGTGCGTGTGTGTGCGTGGCGCGTGCCTGGAAGGGCGCGTGTGCGCGTTTTACGCGCGCCCGCGGGTACCATGTCGGCGAATGCAGGGTGTGATGTCTCTCCGTGTCAGCGGCGTTTTAGTGTGGATCCTGTGAACACGCATGGGGACAATGTGGTTTAGTTCGACGGCGGGGTGTAGTGCGTACGCGACGGAGGTTGTGAGGAACAAACATGTCGGGCGGTCGGTCGGGAACTGTCGGACTCCGGTGATGGAGGGCAAAGGCCAAATACGGTTGCCCATCATTTTCCCGTCGCACTAGGTTTTTCTCTCGTGGCCATAGGAGTGCCTATCGGCCACGAGAGCCGTACACTTTGACCGGTCGGTCAGGAGTAGTTGGTCTTCGGTGACGAAGGGGAACCATTGGAGTACCCATCGATTCCCTCTCGCACTAGGTTCGCGTGGCCATAGGAGTGCCTATCGACCACGAGAACCGTACACGTCGGGCAGCGAGTCAGGAAACGGTCGGTCCTCGGCGACGAAGGGGAACCATGGGAGTGCCCATCGATTCCCTCTCGCACTAGGTTCGCGTGGCCATAGGAGTGCCTATCGACCACGAGAACCGTACACGTCGGGTAGCAAGTCAGGAAACGGTCGGTCCTCGGCGACGAAGGGGGAACCATGGGAGTACCCATCGATTCCCTCTCGCACTAGGTTCGCGTGGCCATAGGAGTGCCTATCGACCACGAGAACCGTACACGTCGGGCAGCAGTTTCACCGGGTGAGAGCTCACCGATCTGCTCGGTGACTCGCATCCGACTCCACTGCCTTTTCCTTTCGTCCGTGTCATATTTTAAGGCAGTTGGTTGTGGTTGTCGTCGGTCGGTGGGGAGTGAGCGTAGTGGGAGTGTCAGTCCCTACAGACGTGCGCTCCAGGGTTCGCCTTGCGAGCGGCAACCCGTTGTAGGCGTCTGCCGGTATGTGCGAGCCTATGTGCTCGTCACAACATTAGTGACCTTATGCTCGCGCTGATTAGTGTCGCCACAGAGGTATCCAGGAGAATTTCGTAGTGCGAGAGATAGAGGCAAAAAAGCAAAGGGCTCATGGTATCACCTTGAAAGACGCCCCTCTGGAAGGTGCCGTTGTTCATTGTCACACGATAATTTCTAGATGAGATAGTAAATCTAGTTTTCCAAAGAGGCATCAATCTCTCTATGCATCTCACTATGTGTGGATGTACCTTCAAGCTTTCCAACAGACAGACGATAAGTCTATGAGAGGTTGAATCGAAAGCTTTCCGGTAGTCAATCCAGGCCATTGACAGGACGCGCTGATGGGCTGCAGCGTCTTTACAGACACACCTGTCAATTAACAGATTCTCTCGACAGCCTGCTACACCCTTTTTTAGCCACGTTGTTCGTACATCTCTCGCCATACAGGCTCAATTCGTCGAACAATCCTGTTGTTGAGGACAGCTGTAAAGATCTTATACAGCGTGTTCAAACAAGTTATTGGCCTGTAATTCTCTGGGTTGGACAAGTTGCCTTTTTTTGGCAGGAGTATAGTGCGTCCTAACACCAGCCACTGCGGAATGGGCGTCTCCGACTTTAAATATGAGGTGAATATGCGGGCCAAATGTTGGTGTGTAAAAGTAAACTTCTTCCACCAAAAGTTCTTGATA
>CAKNYM010038976.1:0-26318 GCA_932195095.1 Andricus curvator | reverse complement strand
GCACCTTCTGAGAGATGATCGCAATTTCATTACTAGAAGGAACATTAACATGCAAGTTCCTCCTAAGCCCCAAGATCTGGCTGAAATCGATGCCTTCCTTCGTGGAGATATCTCGCAAGAGTCCGACCTCTGGACCATCAATTGCTCAGTTTATGGTGCTGCGAGAACTTTGGCTGATTCAAATCGAAGGCTGAAACCAACGATAGATCAAAAGACCAAAAGACGCTTGCATCAACTGAACAAGAAGATTGGATGGGCAAGACAGAATGCGTCCCGTGTTCAATGTGTGATTGACTACATAACATCTGGTAGACCGTTTACGGAAAGGGTTCGAAAGTTCGCCCAAGAACTAAGGATCTTGAATCACACACTAAACAAGTCAAAGCTGCTGACAATCAAGCAGCATATTGTTGACAAAATACGGCTGTTATCTGACGCAAGGAGGAGAATACAGAAGAGGGAGAGATGGATCAGGGAGAATCAACAGTTTCTCGCTGATCCATCGCGCCTCTTCAGCGATCTACCTGTTTCTGTCAAAAATCCACCCAAGCCCAAGGAGGTAGAGACTTTTTGGAGAGAGGTGTACAAGATCCCGAAAACACTAGAGTTGAAAGAAGATACTGAAAATCTCATCCGCTTCAAGGAGTTTTGCGACAACCTCATACAATCTGAGGAGGAATGTCCACAAATCACTGCCGAAGAGGTGAAAAAAGCACTTAGAGACACGAAGAACTTTTCCGCTGCTGGACCAGATTGTATCAAGAACTTTTGGTGGAAGAAGTTTACTTTTACACACCCACATTTGGCCCGCATATTCACCTTAATTTGAAGTCGGAGACGCCCATTCCGCAGTGGCTGGTGTTAGGACGCACTATACTCCTGCAAAAAAAAGGCAACTTGTCCAACCCAGAGAATTACAGGCCAATAACTTGTTTGAACACGCTGTATAAGATCTTTACAGCTGTCCTCAACAACAGGATTGTTCGACGAATTGAGCCTGTATGGCGAGAGATGTATGAACAACGTGGCTCGAAAAAAGGTGTAGCAGGCTGTCGAGAGAACCTGCTAATTGACAGGTGTGTCTGTAAAGACACTGCAGCCCATCAGCGCGTCATGTCAATGGCCTGGATTGGCTACCGGAAAACTTTCGATTCAACTTCTCATAGACTTATCATATGTATGTTGGAAAGCTTGAAGGTACATCCACACATAGTGAGATGCATAGAGAGATTGATGCCTCTTTGGAAAACTAGATTTACTATCTCATCTAGAAATTATCGTGTGACAACGAACAACGTCACCTTCCAGAGGGGCGTCTTTCAAGGTGATACCATGAGCCCTTTGCTTTTTTGCATCACACTTTTGCCTCTATCTCTCGCACTACGAAATTCTCCTGGGTACCTCTGTGGTGACACTAATCAGCGCGAGCATAAGGTCACTCATGTATTTTATATGGATGACCTGAAGATCTATGTCTCTGGTAGAAGCAAACTTCAAACTGCTATAAATATTGTCAAGAACTACACAGGAGAGATTGGGATGGACTTTGGCTTGGACAAGTGTGCCAAAATTTATCTGAAGAAAGGAAAGATAACTGAAGAGACCTATACATACCTGGGCGTGCCTCAAAACCGCATTCAGGACGTAACATCAGTGAAGGGGTCTCTCCGAAGCAGATACAAGCATCTTCTTCGACAGATTTGGTCTTCCAATCTGTCGGCGTTGGACAAGGTATCTGCGACTAACATGCTTGCCGACCTGGTTCTACTCTACTCGTTTGGGGTAGTTCAATGGACGAAGAACGAGCTTAAGGCCCTTGATGTCATTAAACGTAAGATCATGCATATGCATAAAAGCTTGCACATCAATTCGTCAGTTCCGCGATTATATATTTCACGCCGTCAAGGCGGACGCGGACTTCTGAATCTCCAGTGTCTTCATAACCGGATTGTTTTAAGTACAGCTTACATCGTTGCGAATGGCACAGATCCTCACCTAAAGATGGTCAGGAACCACGAGACGATTGGCGAAGGAGCGTTCCTTTACAAAGCCGCGGAGCAAGCGGCCGAGACTCTTGGCCTGAATTTTAACATCAGAAATGAGGAAAGTGCATTACTTCATCTAGATGCTTCACTTCTAAAAACCAAAGTGAAGAAAGCAGAAGTTGAAAATTTTCACCAAGAGCTACTCGACAAGAAAATGCACGGAAACTTTCACAGAAATGTAGAAAAACAGTCCTTGTCGAAGGAGCAAACTTTTGCTTTCCTCAAATCATCAGGGCTTAATTCAGGTACAGAGGGTTTTATTTTCGCATGCCAGGACGGTGTCATTTCCACTTTAGCATACCGTGAGCGCATTTTATGTCAAGAAGTTCCCAGTGATAGGTGCAGAGCGTGTCATGCACACGCTGAGTACCTAGAACACATACTATCAGGGTGTCCGACCCACGCGGGAACGACGTATATCTATAGACATAATGCGGCCCTAAGAGTGCTTTATTACCATCTTTGTCGCTCTTACGGTGTTGGCCGCGACCCTGCCCTGCCGAAAGCTCCAAAGGAGATAGAGTCGATTGTTCGAAACGAGAATTGCCAAATTTTCTGGAATTGCGATTTTCGGGCAGCAGTCTCCGTTGCACACTCGAGGCCTGGCATTGTTTTTCAAGACTTCGAGAAACAAACTATATTCGTGATCGAATTCTCGGCTCCGTCCGAATACAACATCACTGCAAAGGAGAAAGAAAAAGAGGAAAGGTATCAAGACCTTAAAAGAGAGCTACAACGACTGTATTCAAAATATTCGGTACAAGTAATTGTCCTTGTGATAGGTGCTCTCGGAGGTGCGAAACTATCACTGGTTCGTAACCTTAAAGCCATACCCGCGTGCCAAAAATATGCCAAGGCACTTGCGAGATGGATGCAGAAAGCTGTCATCCTTGGGTCGCTTCGTGTCCTCAAGACACCCGAGGGTTTCGCCGGCCTGTCGTTGTGATTTTGTCGTTGCCTATGACCACCCATCTCACGGTTGTGAGACGTGGCCATAGGTGTGATTTACCGCGGTGCTACTGGGGGCTATTGACATTTTGTAGGATGACAGTGTGGGACCCTGCGGTGGTTGTTTAACTTTTTTTTGAATTATATATATATATATATATATATATATATATATATATATATATATATGTGTGTGTGTGTGTGTCTGTGACGTGGGCCAAAGAAAGGGGGCTTACTCTGAAAAGTGAGATTTTTCAGGGCGAGCGGTCGAAGCCGACCGGATAGACGCGACTTTTAGGAGAGAGTGAAGACTCACGAAATCTTCCCCTCCACTTACCACTACATTCTCACGAGGAAAGAGATAGGTCGTAGATGCCGCTCACGGACGGGCATAGATAAGACGCGGAGATATAGTGGTGAGTGGTGGGAAGTGTTTCGCGGGATGTCGAGCTCTCGAGCGAAAGCCTGATTTCTCGGGTACCTAACAACTCAATTATTAGCAATAATACAGCTCGAAATTTTTTTTCGATTGTTTCATTAAAAAGAGCAACTCAAACACTATCTAAAGGTGTAAAAACCTCGATTTCGATTTTTTTAGAGTAAGCCCCCTTTCTTCGGCGCACCTCACACACACACACACACACACACACACACACACACACACACACACACATATATATATATATATATATCAATTTTATCAACTTTCACGATATATTATATATCTTAAGAGTCACAATGAAAATACCATTTTTTTGCTGCTCCCTCCACACTATTCTTCGTCTTTCGGCATAAAAAAAAAAACATATTTTTTGTTTTATTTTTGAAAATTTTTGTACGTGGCCCGCAAGAAATATTAAATATTAAGTCCGTTCAGAGTGCTTCTATCGAAAAAAAAAAGTAGGAATAATATCTTTTTGAAGGGCTATTATTCCATATAAAAACATCTTCAAAAAAATGTTAACTGTAACACTTAGAGTAGCAATTAGCACTTAATTCAAATAAATCTTAAAGTCTTACCGTCTGATTTTTTAGCTTTTTCGAAGGTATATAATTTCTAGAGGTCGCTAGAACAATTTAACAATTCAATTATTTAAAAAAAAAAATATCGAAACAGTAAGAAATAGCGATTTATTTGTTTTAATAGGAACACCTTTTTTGTGATATAACTTACGACATATTGAAAACTGTAATATTTAAAAAACTCAACTTGAGGTCATTGAGAAATAAAAATTCCATTCAAGACGTCGAAATATTAGTCTGTTGAAAAAGGAAAATATATGTGTCCAATTTTGGTTACTGGAGCACAATTTTTGGTATTGTATTTTCAAAATATTTTTAACTGCACCTTTTGTTTTAGGGTCCACAATAATTCAATTCAATTTGTTAATAGTTTAACCCCACTGATTATTATTTATAATATAAAATACATTTATATCACATCTATTTTCATTTTTCAGTTATGAAAAAGGAACTTTATTGTATACATCTTAAAAAATAACCTAATTTCTTTTCATACTTGCTGAATACTTATACTTTAAAGTTATGTACACATCAGCACAGTTTAAGTGTTCAGTATATACAGCAGAACACGAAAAAATGCTTTAATAATTGACTTTTTTGCGTTCGAACATTTGTTGCGTTCTTCTTTCTCTAACTTTAGTAGAAATTGAGTTTGATCCACCTGGGTTGTCAGTTTTGTGCAGAAGTTCGCGATCAGAGCAATTCTCGTTCAAATAGGGGAGACCGGGGCGAGATGAGTATATGTGACGTGCGCCGAAGAAAGGGGGCTTACTCTGAAAAGTGAGATTTTTCAGGGCGAGCGGTCGAAGTCGACCGGCTAGACGCGACTTTTAGGAGAGAGGGAAGACTCACGAAATCTTCCCCCTCCACTTACCACTACATTCTCACGGGGAAAGAGATAGGTCGTAGACGCCGCTCACGGACGGGTATAGATGAGACGCGGAGATGTAGTGGTGAGTGGTGGGAGGTGTTTCACGGGATCTCGACCTCTCGAGCGAAAGCCTGATTTCTCGGGTACCTAACAACTCAATTATTAGCAATAATAAAGCTCGAAATTTTTTTTCGGCGCACGTCACATATAGGGTAAAATGAGACACCGAATTTTCTCTAAAAAAAGTCATTTTTGTTGCTGTTCTTTTCAGAAAGAACAGGAATAATGATGTTGATTTTTTCGGAAAATTACAAGAAATTAAATAAAGTAGATAAAGTAAAAATGAGAATGATTAAAATTTTAACACCTGAATCCTGTTATTCTAGGATATCATAGAATGAAAAAAAAATTATTGAAAATAACAGATAATATTTCTAAACTGAGGTTTGTCGTGAAGTTTATTTATCGAACTTGAATATACTAATGCATTTATACATAATTAAATAATAAAAAGAGGAAATACTGAAGTTTTAATTATAATTGCGATTTGGAGCGAAATGAGCCGGGTTCATGGGGCGAGATGAGATCCCTTCTAGAAAAAAATGATTGGACCCGATTGAGACAGATTGACGGGTGAATCGTTTTGAATTGGTATTAATAGGGACAAATTTTGTTTATCGTTCTCAATCATTTTCAATCGGGACAAGCGTTTGAATCGTTCGCAATCGGGTAAATGCATAGAGACATCGATCGGAAACCTAACCCTAGAAGCCGTGAAGGTGACTTGGGTGATTATTTTTAATTTTTTGAGTGTTTTACGTGGAGGCTCTCCGGATTTGTTCAGGTAACAGTGATAGCAGTGGTTTTCAGGGGTTATTGGATATTATTATTGGGTTGGAAATATAACTTGAGGCTTTCTGAACGTTGAATTGAATGATCATTTCACATTTTTTTAGTGTTTTACGTGGAGGGTCTTCGGATTTATTCAGGTAAAAGTGGTAGTGGTGGTATTAGGGGGTTGTTGAATATTATTATGGGTTTGGAAATCTAGTTCGAAGTTTTCTGAAGGTAACTTGTGTGATCATTCTAAATTTTTAAATTTTTTGAGTTTTTTACGTGGAGGTTCTTCGGATTTATTAACGCAAAAGAAGAAGGGGTGGTCTTAGGGTGTTGTTGAATATTATCATGGGGTTGAGAATATAACTTGTAGTTTTCTGAAGGTGACTGGGTGATTATTTTAAATTTTTAAATTTTTTGAGTATTTTATGTGGAAGCTCTTCGGATTTGTTAAGGTAAAAGTAGTAGTGGTGGTCTTAGGGGGTTTTTGAATATTATTATTGGGTTGGAAATATAAGTTGGGGTTTTCTGAAGGTGATTTGGGTGATTATTTCAAATTTTTCAATTTTTTGAGTGTTTTACGTGGAGGGTCTTCGCATTTGTTCAGGTAAAAGTGGTAGAGGTGTTCTCAGGGGTTTTTTGATTATTATTATTACGGGGTGGGAAATATAACTTGGGTTTTCCTCTTACAAATTTAAAAATTTTTTCAAAGGAGGTGCATACCCGGGTACTCCGTTACACCGATTAAGCTGTTTTTTTGTCACACACATAAGAGTAAAATTTGCAACCTAAATTTCGAAATCAAAATGAAATAATACTGTTAATTTATTTGAGAAATAACTTCGAAACACCTGTTTAATTATTATACTTAGGTATCAACATTTAAAAAAAATAGGCCGCAACCGAATTAAACAAATTAAAATGTAATGAAAAATAATACGCAAAAGTCATGAAAATTACTACAAAATAAGTTATTTGGAAATATGTTGGTGATTGCTCCTTGATCACGAGGGAATTATTTAACAATTTAAAATCTTTTTAAAATTTATCTTTCACAGATATGTAATTTAAAAAAAAAGTAAATAATCGTTTTCAAATAATTCCCGCGAGATCAATGTGCTGCCATCAACATAATGGCAGACTTACTTCATCTCGAGTCCCGATTGAGAACGATAGGCAACGATAGCCGGCCTCAATCGTTCCGAATCGGTACGACCCGATTAAGAAACACAATTGGGAACGATTGAATTTTTTTTTCAATTGTTCGCAATCGGATCCAATCATTTTTTTGTAGAAGGGATGCTATTGTCTTAACGTCTTGTCATAACCTCTTTATGGAGCTGACAGAAAAGTTTTTGTTCACAAAATTTGAGTAGTTTTGAGTAAAATATCCGAAAATAGATCAAGATTTAAAGGAAAGTTGCAATTGTGAAAACTGACATTCGTGGTTAGAAGAATCTATGGCTGCTACTGTAAAATCTGTTGTATAAAGAAATTCTAGTGTTCGGCGTAGGCGTGACTTTCTCGGTTGGAAAATAGTAGTGTGTAGGTGGGTATATATGTATAAGGTAGATAGGTATATAGGTGTAAGGTATAGATATTTTAGATTGATCTAGAATTCTCGTGTTACTTATTGAAATGACACGTTCGTTCCGCAACACTGCTCCGACCCAGGTTGCTGATCAAGCTCTATAGCGATCACCCCAAGTGAAGAGCCTCATAAAATTGTTATGTGTGGTTCCCCACTTGGGCCCATTAGTATCCAAGGTCTTTGTCTCAGGCGTCATTCACTCCATTGTCACTCTGTGTAGAAACTATTTGCCGCCACACTTTTCTGTCCTGGCATACTACTATAGCTTCCTTCACGTCCATGCATTTTTTCATGCAAGCTCTCGTGTTTCTATGGCTTCTTATGTCTCTTCGGATTAGTGTCTCATTCACAGATTCTAACCATTCTTTCGGCGGTCTACCTCTGGGCATTCTGCCATTTACTTTACCTTTATACACTTGTTTGGTCAGTCGTTCAACTTTCATTCTTTCAAGATGACCGAACCATCTTAACCCTTTGCGGCGCACATTTTTTTATCAAACAAATTTTACTGTTATATGCACCTTAGGGGGTTTTCGGGGTCGCTGATCACGAATCTAAAATCAGATTTCCAAAATTCAATATGGCGGGTCCAATATGGCGGACATATTTGTCGGTCATTTTGAATTTTGGAAATCTGGCTTCAGATTCGTGATTACCGACCCCCAAAACCCCCAGATGCCAAGTTTCATGAAAATCCTTCGAATCCTTCGCCATTTAGAATTTCGCAAATCTGGCTCCTGATTCGTAATCAGCGACCCCAAAAACCCTAGAACACCAAGTTTCATTTCAATTTATTCAATACGTCGTTCAAAACTGAATTCTTTCGTAAAAAGAGCGATTTTCAAAATTTGTTTATTTATAACTATTTATAATTTTACACAATACGTTCGTCAACATGTTTTTTCACATTCTTCAATGCTTCAAATACGATATCAATAAGAAATTTTTGTTATTACTTCAAAAACATTGAATCTAGAGAAAAAAGTTGTGAATAAAAAAGGTGGTAATCTGGGTTACCACTGCGCCGCAAAGGGTTAACTGATTTCTTTCCCATATGTTAACTAGTGTCTCTCCTGTACCACATTCTTTGAGGATTATCTCGTTTCGGACTTTGTCCATCAGTGTTTTCGCGCATATTGTGCGTAGAGGTTTCATGCCAATCGCGTTAATTTTACTCCTGTCCTTTTCTTGACAGGCCCATGTCTTGCTATCGTATAGTACAGTCGGTACGAATATAGAATTATGTATGCCCATTTTAGATTTTTTTGATATGTTTTTATTTCTGAGAATGGACCCTGCTCTACCGATAACCTGCTTACCCTTATTTATGCGCCTATCTAACTCCCCATCTATTTTTCCGTCGCTAGTTTATAGGCTACCCAGATATACGTACTTGTCAACTTGTTTTAACCTCTCATCATTTAGGACAATGTTGCAGAATGTATAGAACCATTTACGTTTTTCGAAACTACTGTATATTGCAAATATTTTACTGAAATGATAACTATGCTCATCTCGCACGGCCTCCCCTACATCGTTTACAATTTTGAGATGTCCAGCTCGTTTTCGGACTTTTTAAAGCTTTCGTCAGTTTCCCTTAAACTTTATCCGTTTAGCAGGTGGATCAGAACTTTTTCTCTGAAGCGCTGATACCACAAACGAAGGAATGTGTCAATGCGAAAACATCCACAATTATTAAAGGTCTTTATTCTAACACAAAGCAGTAGTTTATTGTACTTCGTGTTCTGCGCGTGTCATTTTATGAAAAATGTCATTTTTATAAATAAACGGCATAAACAAATTTGCTGTTTGTGTAATTTTTCAAAGTTTGAGGTTTTTTGTGGGAAACTTGTTTCCATTAGTTTGCCAGTGATATTCCGGAACAGTACATTGAAATTAAAAAAAATGTGAATGTTATAAACAAATTCGCAATGTAGGTCAATTGAAAGATGTGTGCGTTTAGTATTTGAACAACGATGTGTCCGTTCCAATTGTTCTAGTGTGTGTGAACTTATGAAAACCGCCACATATAATATGGTTATAAAAAAGTGACAAAATTACTAAAGCCCCCACCCTCAGGGGGTAGTAATGTACATGAAAGGGGTATTAGAGTGAGAAAAGGGGAGAAAAGGGAGGGAAGTGAAAGGTATGGTAAACTTATACTAATGTATAATAAAAATGAAATAGTGTTTGTCTATTTATTTTTTTCCTTATAACTTCTGAAGGTGTTGAACGATTTTAATGAGGGTTATACAATTGTGTAGGGTATTTATTGGGGATGGTTATATTACAGATACAATTTCACAGAGATATGAGACAAACAATACACATACACAATTAAAAATAAAATAAAAATTTAGATATTATTTTTTCACCAAGAGCAATACAATTCTACAGGAGCTATTAAAAAATTTAAATTTTTAATAGTCATTTTTATATACATGGATAAAATTAGCTGTTTGCATTATGTCTCTGTTTGAGACGTACTCTCGGTGAATGGCAATATCTTCGGATTCGAATGACATAACTTGATTCGAAAGCGATTCAGCTGATGTTCGAAGGGGTTCTGGCATAATTTTAATTTCATCTGTCAGAGTATCGGTAGATCGAGTTTCAACTGGCTACAGTTTATTTCAGCTATTATACATCGTCCTTGAAGCTACCTCCTCCCCATGCCTCGTGAATCCAAAATATTAAGTTCCTAAACGTGATCGATTTCTGGTGATTGTTGAGGGAAATTTCCTTCTCTTGCGCCTTGAGAACTAATGAAATCAAGGAAAACTTGTAGGTAATATAATAATAGATAACGTAAAATAACCATCTGCGTTTATGCAAGCACCCACTGTAAGATGATCTTTATATTTTTGAAGCCAGCTACTTTAATTCACCTGCAAAACTTATTGTAGGCAAGAATTTGCTAAGTAGCCCAGTCATCACAACTGAATACTGGAGCTCTGACAAGCTGCCTGTCATGCACCACAATGGCGACTTTCTTCTTGAAATTATCCGTTGCTTCGAAATCAGCCGAGAAATTTTCACCAGCGTTTCTCCATCATTGAATTCGGTGCCTTTCTTTAAAACGACGAGGCCATCCTCAACTAGCGAGTAATTTTCAGAAGTCTCCGAACTTAACGTATTTTTTATACAGTTAAAGAGCTTTGGTCCAGAAACCCTCACAATAATCGGATTTCCTATGCTTGCGGTTGGACCTATTTCCGACGGAGGCAAGTTTCTCAATTTCAGATCGCTTACGTTTCCAAATGCACAATATGTGCACAAATTGAATTCATCGTAGACCATGACCTCGAATTTTTTTCTAATCTTTTCAATATTTGTGATTTTTCTTGAAATGAGAAACTTTTCCTTTTAATACTTATTATGCCGAGAATGATTCGGTGTTTTGCCCATCATTTTTTTCTTGTCACGCACGAATAATAAATAAAAATAAGATCTTGCTGCCTGGTAACAAAAGTTACCAGTATGAATTATCTTGTAATTGCTGATACGGCCCCCGGCCCCTCCCCCCCCCCCCGAAACGGAAGAGACGAGGGTCCCCTTTTTTTTTTTGGATCTTTTCCCTATTCTCGGTCTGAGAATTGTTGTCCTGAAAATCTCAATTACGTAAAATAAGGGATTTGATGAAGCCAAAATAAAAGATTTTCCTGACTCTAAAATTCCCAAAGATAAAATATATTTAGTGTAACGTCACATAAAACATTCGGTATCGTAAAAGGCATCAGTGCAAATGAATAATTAGAACGATACAACTTACCAAGTGATATTTCCTTATAATACCGCTGGTCGTCGAACAGAAACCTCAAACAAAAAGGAAGAAATGCTTTTCCTTTTGTTTTCAAATTTTCAGCCGAATCAAGCGGGAGAGATTTGAAATTTTGTGCGCTTATTATCTAATGATAATAAGCTCTAGTTCTTTTTCATGTCCGCGGCACATACACACGAACACCTATCACTCCAGAAATTCGCTTTTATGAGAAATAGAAAAACATCTATTTTCCATGAAAGGGAACTATAATCGTTACGAGAAAATTGCTCCTTTTCGTTCTGAGATTCGAAAAGGTGCAGTTCTTTCTAGACTAATTTTTGAAATTTCGTTTTTTTCACAGGCTGAATTCAGTCCTGCCTTCCGTCGGCAGGAAGATTAATTTTGTTTTACGTCCGAAAGATTGAATTTAACCCCTTCCTACACTACATCCCTTTAGGCCTATTTAAGCCGTTCACTCCCGTTACTGGTTAGACTAAATGTTCTTAACGAGGATAGGAGGTATAGTGGGCTTACTAAATTTCGACTAGCTTGAAAAAAGGATGCAATTGATACAGTCAATCAATCATTAATATAATTAATTATTGATTAATTGCTAGCGCATAATTATCAGCAATTATTTCGAGTTCTATACTCTATGGGCATGAAGAGGTCTTGTTGGTAGGCTGAACGAAGCACGTGGCTTTGTTTTGACGTTTCTACCCATGCGTTCGTCTGTCAAAACGCACGAGAGTAGAATCGTGAGGTGGGGAGTGAGATGGGTGTACTGGGAAGAGAGAGAAAAGGGGAAAGTATGGCCGTACTACGCGCGGATTGATTTGAACGTCAACGTATATATAAATGAATAAAAAAGTGTTCATGTAATTATAATCGCTTAGATATGTATAAATACGCTGGCTTAAAGGTTACAGAGTTAAAAGAGCTTTTGAAAAAAATAAATGCAAAGATTAGTGGCAGAAAAGAAGATCTGATTCAACGGTATAACATATAAATTGTTTTTAAATATTTATAAACTTATAAATGAACTGTTTCTTTAGACTGGAAGACTATGACAACAATTTTAACGTTTCTTTTGAAGAAAATAATGTAGAAGAAGAGCAACTTCTGTTAAGTATGCCACCCCCAGAAACTTTTAAAGATTTCCATAGTGAGAGTCCGTTACCTCCTATTACTAGAAAACACATCGAAATTTATTTGGAGAGGTAAGTTTTTTGTTAAAATCTTCATTTAACAGTTTTACTTATAAGTACGCCTATAATTATATGCTATTATATGCTATATTATAATAGTGTGGAATAGTGAGATATTTGATAAATATTTTATTATTTATACTAGAAAATTTGTTGTTAGGAAAACTATATAATTATATTCTATGAATAAGAAATACTCTGCTTATTTTACATTACAATTTCATTTCGAGAAGGAAATATTAATTTAAATGTATTGTTTTTATATTACTAATTACTTGTCATAGTTAACTTTCTAATTGACTAAAAATGTTAATTTAGAGTGATCACTTAATTCCCTGAAAATGATGTATGGGAGCGTGCAAAATTGTTTATTCTCCTGAAAACTTTCAAAATTCTTTTAAAGCTTCTAAAATTTTTGTTTAGAATCTTTAAAAATCTTTATTTTGGTTAAATTTGTAAAAATATTTTCAAATTTAAAATGATTTCTAAATCTTCTAAAATCTTCTTAATATTTCTTGAATTTACTCTAATTTTGTTATAACTTTTTTAATCTTGCCAAATTGAAACATTTTACTTTAAACTCTTTTACAATCTTTCTCGAAATTGTAGGAAATCATTTTAAATGTTTTAAAATATTTTTCAATTTTCTCTCAAAATTCATTTATCAAAATAAATGATCATTAAAAATTTTCCCATGAATCTTAAGAGAATTATTTTTTTAATCTTTTCAGAACTTCTAAACCGCCTAATCTTTTAAAATTTATTGCATTAAAAAAAATAATTTTATACATTCTGAGATTCAAAAAAAAAAATGCTTTAGAATCTTTCAGATTCTTCTTTGACCGGATATCTTAGGAAATGTTTCGAATTATTTTTAAATATTCTCTTAAAAATAATTTTTCAAAATAAAAATCATTTTAATTTAGCCGAGGAATCTAATGAAAATTTTTGTTGTAAGTATCTTTCAAATGTACTCGAATTTTGTCTAGAATTTCGTAATATTACGCAATTGCAAAATTTTGCTTTAAAATCTTTTATATTCCTTTTCAAAATTGTAGGAAATAATAAAAAAGGTTTAGAAATCTTTTTTAATTTATCTTAGAATCAATTTTTTTTAATCATTTCAAATTTTCTTACGACTCTCAAAAATATTTTTTTATTCTCTTGAAACCTTTCAAAATTCTTAAAAGCTTCTAAGTTTATTCACAACATTGTCAAAAATCTACATTTTGTTAATAAAATTTTAAATCTTTGCAAGTTTATAATTATTTTCAAATCTTTCTAAAACTTAGAAATATTTCTTAAATTTACTCAAATTAATTCTAAAATATTGTAACCTTTCAAAATTGAAAAATTTTGCTTCAAAATCTTTTATATTCAGCTTTGAAATTTTAGGAAATCTCCTGAAATAAAATAATTTGCAGTTTTCCCAAGGAATCTTAAGAATTTTGTTTGATTCTTGTGACCCCCTTCCAAATTCAGTTTACCGGAAGTTTTTTTAAAACCTGTAAAATTGAAAAAATTGTCTTTAAATCTTCCAGATTCTTTCTCGACATATTTGGAAATCTTCAAAACTAAAATTATTCTTTTAAAAGAAGATTAAATTTTTCTTATCTCTTTGAAAATGTGAAAAAGTTGACAACTTATAGTTTGGTAGCCAAACGTCAAGAGTAGAATTATTCCTTAAAATTAAAAAATCATTTACAATTAAAATTTTCTCTGGTATCAATCATGTTTAGAAGCATTTAGATATCAATTTTATGGTGAAGTAAAATTACCTATGTGGAAATTTTGATTTACAAAACTGATGGTGCAGAAAATTCTTAAATATTTGTTGACAGATAAAAAAATTGAAAAAAGCTACTAAGTCATATTCAAGCAGTGTCGCAATCAATCAGGTTTTCGACCATAATATGTCTGATATTTTCGAGATATTAAAAATGTTACGCAATCGTGTAAAAAACACACCTTACATTTTAAACATTTAAAAATAAATGCGATTTTTTCAAAGATTTTATAATTATATAATATTTTGAATCAAACTATATTCAGATAAATTAAAATTAGAATTGCAAACACATTTGTCTAATTTCTCCCTTTTTTCTTGCTCTTCCCCGCAAATTTCAAAATTATAGTCGTGGCAGGTTAAAAAAAAAATGATTTCAAATTTCAGCCTTCGAATTTGAAATAAACCACTTATAATTGTTTAACTTTTAAGACATTCAAATATAAATTGTACGAGTTTTAATGATTTAGAAAGAATTCAAAAATTTTCAATTTAAAACACTATTAGTGATAATAAATGTCTGATTTAAAAAGTTTCCATCACACACTATTCAGAATGGAGCGTAACAATTAAAATTTTTTAATTAAATTGAACTTCAAATAGCAAATCAATCCTGGAAGCAGGACTCTAGAGTGCGCTGGAGAGTCTGTGTGTAGACTATGGGTGTGTGCGTTCGGAGAGCGTTAAAAACGTGCGTTGGTGCGAAGTCTAGCTCCGGCTAGTGATTCAGTTCTGTGATAATATCAGAACTTCTTTGTACTGTTTATGCGAGTTCAGCTCGCCTTATTGTATTTCTCAGTGAATAAACATATTTTATAACATTCAGTCGAAATTGCTCCTCAGCTGAACTGTACAAGCTGTTGTGCCCGAAACCTTCGAAATAAGTGCTCTACGTGATGGCTTTTCCAATTTCTTTGCTGCGCATGTCCTCCCCTTGTTTTTTAATTGTGTGCGTCGTCGAATTTTGCCTTGAGAAAAATTCGAGTTGAGAGACTCATTGTGGAGACAAAGGAAAAAGAGAGAGCCCTCTGAAGTTGTACGTGAGTATGCATTGGGAAATATCTCGATAGACGATTATGAAACTTTAACGTGCGATATACATATATATAGCTTGTGCTAAAATTCGATACTGTTGTGTGAATCCGTCACCACCTTCAATATAGTTTGGAATTTGACAGGTGAAGAGGTTATATTGACCTTTGCGTTCATGTGCGAAAATTTGTTTGCTTATAGAGTCAATCCGTCACCACCCTCTCTAAGTTCGGAATTCGTCTGATGGGTGAAGAGGTTACGTAAACCTTCGCGGTGAAATGCGAAAATTATTCGAATGAGCGAATAAGTACCTTTCCTTTGTTCGAAATTTGTTTCACAGGTAAAGAGGTTATATTATAGACTGAGCGATACCTTTAATAAATTGATGTAATTTAGCGTGCGAAAAATAAAGAAACGATTTTGAGCGAAATAAATTTAATGAGAAAGAGAGAATTTTATTCAACAAATTAATGACAATGTGCGATTATAAGAAACAATGTTGATTGAACGAATGGTTCTGAGAGGTGATATTAGGATTATTGCGTGAGAAAATTAAGCGAACGAAAGTATTTAGTGTAAGTAGAGAAACGTAACTGAGATTACAAATGTATGGATAATCTTTAATAGAATTTATTTCCGTCTCTGTTGCAAAAGTATTTAAAAAAAAAAGTTGGTCAAAATGGAGCGTCCAAATATTATAAATATCCCGTTAGAAGACTTTGAGCGATTTGTACGCGACTTACAGAATGAACAAGGTTCTTTACACGCGGCATATTCAGGGAGTGATAGTAACTCTGTCGAATCTTTTCTTTCTGCACATACGGAAAATCTTAGTTTGGCGCATGCCTTCGACTTATCACGAAGTGTTGAGGATAAGCGCATGGAACGCACTATACAGATTTCGCCGCAGAACAATACAACTAACGTGAACCGAGGAATCAACGATGGAGAATTTGAATCAAGAAATTTACATGATACAGCAAGGGTCAATCGAGAAGAAGCTGCATTTTTTGGACGAGTGGGAAATACGTTCCAGCGGATCCAATTCCTAAATGAACGAGTCAACGTACGTCCTGACCTTGATCAACAACGGCCCGGAAGTAGTTATCAACAAAATAATAATTTCAACAACCTGCCAAATGATCAAGTACCACAAGGAGAGCGAAAAGAACCTATTTCAATTGAACGATTGATGCAAATGATGATTGTTGAGAATCAACGTCGAGATGCTTTATTAGAACGATTGGTTGGACGAATTACCGCACCAGCAACTGCCTACAGTAACGAAGGAGTACCCGAGGCCTTTCATGTAATGCCGGATTTGAGTAAAGGCATACAGAGTTTTGATGGCGAGAAAGGCAGCATTCAAGCGAAAGAGTGGCTGGAAAATTTAAATCGTATGAAGCTACTTCACCAATGGCCTTCAGGATTCGTATTCGAAGCAGCTCGAGGTCATCTTAAGGCAGGAGCCTTGAATTGGTTTCGTCTCAACGCTTACAGATTGAAGACCTGGAAGGACTTTGAAGAAGCATTCACCAAAACATACATCAGTGCAGAAGGTCTAACCGTTAAATGGCGCAGGATGGCAGAACGCAATCAACAAAAGGGTGAATCCTTGAATGTGTATTTTTTGTATAAAGCAAGACTTTGTCAAGAAGTGGGCTTATCTCTCGAAGAAGTCAAAGAGCACGCGCTAATCGGTTTATGGTCCAGAGATTTGTGCAATGCCTTGTCAGCTAAGAAGCATGAAGACTACGATGATCTCCTACACGACCTTGTTCAAAAGGAACGTTTAAACTCACAAGGCGGAGAAAGGATTAGAGGTTCTTTAGACATTTCTAAGGCAAAAAAAGAAGACGGATCAAAATCAACGGATTCTGCGAAAAAGGATGATGAATCAAAACCAACCAATTTTACCCAAAAAAATGAAAAGAATAATCCTAGAGATTTTAAAGGACAAAACTTGAGTCGAGAACAGCAATCAAACCTAGATCGAAGACCACCGCTACGGAATGATAAAGATGAATTGAAATGCTACAATTGCTCAGCATTTGGACATATATCGATGAACTGTCCTGAACCACGGAGAAAAGAAGTTTGTGAACTCTGTCAAGCGACAGGTCATACTCGTAGACACTGTAGCAAATTGAAGACGAATAGCGGAGAAGTACGACAGATAATGGGATCTAATGATGTTTCAGTGAAGAAATATTTTAAAACCGTACTTGTGAATGATCAGATTTGGAATGCTTTCATAGATCCAGGAAGCTCAGACTGTACGATAAAAGAATCAGCTGCGATCAATGGCGGTTACCCGATACTTCTGCGTCGTTCGGAATTGAAGAGTTGGGGTCCAGACAATTATCGAGTCGCATCCAATGGAATAGTGATTGCTCAGATCACAGTTGACGGAGTAGTAGCAGATGGAGTCTGCCTTCGTGTAGTACCTGACAACACACAACCAACAGATGTCTTCATTGGACGAACCTTTACGGAATTGCCTCATGTAGACTACAAGAAATCGGGTGATCAACTTCTATTTACAGAAAACAAAGCAACACCATTCGCAAGCATGAAAATTGAAAAGGCGGATACAAACTTAACTTTGAAAGAAAATATTAGCCTATCTCGAAATTGCATTCAATTCATCAGGGTAATGGGATCAGAGCAGGATTATCTACTTCCTTATATTAATTTTGGAGATTCAGATAAGACTTTGAAGAAATTACCAGAGACTTGTCAAATCAGCTCATTGGATGTGTTTAAAACGCTTAAAGAAAAAGCACCAGTAACGTTGTCAGAAATCAAAGTAGACGAGCAGGCTTGCAAGGAAGATGTGGAAAAGCTCCAACGAACATTGAATTTATTCAGCGATATCATTTCCAGAAATTACGAAGAATTGGGCTGTACAGATCTTATAAACATGGAAATTAGAGAAACACCAGGAAGTAAACCCTTCTTTTGTAAGCCAAACAGAGCCAGTGACTGCGAACGTGATAAGATCAGGGAAATTGTGAAGTCCTTGAAAGATAATGGATTGATGATGGAAACATCATCTCCATATGCGAGTCCTGTGCTTCTAGTAAAGAAAAAGAATGGAGAACCAAAGCTAGTGATCGATTACCGGCGTTTAAATGCACAAACGGAAAGGATGAATTTTCCACTTTCTAACCTAGATGATCATTTAAGATTATTAAGTAACAGCAAGCTATTCATTACGTTAGATCTTGCTAATGGATATCTACAGGTTCCATTAGATAAAGAAAGTCGAGCAAAAACAGCAATTATTACACCAGATGAGACAGATGAGTTCACTCGGATGACATTTGGACTCATGAATGCACCCTTTTATTTTAGTAAGCTTATGCATCGAGTTTTGGGTTCACTGAGAGATAATGTCGTTCTTTTTTATCTTGACGATATATTGATTCCAGGCAGAGATTGGCCGGACCTGAAAGAAAGATTAACTGAAGTCCTAAGTGCGCTGCGTGAAGCAAGACTTACTATAAATCTCTCGAAATGCGCGTTTTTAATGAAGAAGGTTCTTTATCTTGGCTATGAAATCTCTGGTGAGGGTATCCGACCAGGAGAGACCAAACTACTTGCGATTTTAGACTTCCCTACACCGGAAAACACGCAAGAGGTAAGGAGATTCCTAGGTATGGCCGGATTCTTCCGACGGTTTATTGCTCGTTTTGCCGAAAAAGCTTTACCTCTATACGAATTACTAAAGAAGAACCAACCGTTTATTTGGAATGCAACAACCGATGCTTGCTTTGCTGATCTAAAGAAATCATTGGCCAGTTATCCCATTCTACAACTATTTGATCCAACGAGGATTACGGAGCTTCATACAGATGCCAGTTCGAGAGGATTGGCAGGAATGCTTCTGCAACAAGCCGATGATTCCAAGATGCATCCAGTGTACGCAATCAGCCGAAAGACGAGCGAAACAGAACGTTTTTATCATTCCAGTAAACTGGAATTAATGGCTATTGTGTGGGCAGTAACGCAATTAAGACCACTGCTAATCAATATTAAATTTACTATTGTAACGGATTGCCAGGCCCTCATCTATTTTAACGCTCATCGAACAAGAAACCCACAAATTTCTCGATGGGGTTGTCTACTCAGCGAATACACGTTCGAAATCGTTCATCGCCCGGGAATAAAACTTCCTCATGTCGACGCTATGAGCCGAGCTCCAGTTGAAAGTCCTGAAGGCAGTCCAACGGAATTATCAGTGTTTATGACTATAACCCTCGAAGACGAAATTACGATGTATCAGTACGCAGATGACGAATTGAAACGCAAACGCGAAATTTTACAGAAATCAGAAGAAAGCCGAAATAGACGAGAGCAAGGTGAAACCAACGGATATGTCCTACGTGAAGGAATTCTCTATAAAGCCACAGATAATAATATTCGTTATGTAGTACCAAAAGCTATGAGGAAAGGTTTAGCAGTCCGAGTCCGTGATCTAAGCGGCCATGGTGGTTTGGATCGAACGCTAGCTAAGATGAGCCACCATTATTATTTCCCAAGAATGAGGAACTATGTGCGCCAACATATTCGAGCTTGTCTCCAATGTAGTAGTAGTAGTATACCATTAAACCATTTCCCTTTCAGGGTAGGCGTGACACTACCCGATTCGGGTAGTGTTTCAAGGTGGATAGTTTTCTTGTAGTAAATAACTACAAGTATGGGCTCACCACACCCAATGTATGTTAAATAAAACTTCAGCAGGCCGACAACCAGGGGAGTTGCATCCCATTCTACCAGGAAACCGACCCTTCGACGTAGTCCATGTCGATCATCTGGGACCCTTCGTTTCTGCCGGGAGAGGATATAAATACGTTCTGGTAATAGTCGACAACTTAACCAAGTATGTACGATTAGAAGCTACAAAGAGTACTAAGACTAAGGAAGTTATCCAAGCAATGGAAGCCCTAGTTTTGGATTTTGGGGCACCTAACCAGCTCATCACGGATCGAGGTAGTTGTTTTACCTCTGGAGAGTTCGCTGAATTTTGCCTAAAGCATGGCATTCGTCATTCCTTGAATTCACCAAGGCACGCTCAGGCGAATGGTCTAGTGGAACGAGTCCATGAGACTTTAATTCCTGTTCTACAATCAAGTATCTACGAGAGAGACAATAAAGACTGGACGAAAAGTCTTAAACGAATTGCACGAAATTTGAATGAGTCCTTCAACAAATCAACCAACAAGGGCGCATTTGAACTTCTCTACGGATACTTCCCTAGACATGACGAGGGGACAGTAAAAGAATTAACCGGAAAAGAAGAATATGTCCTACCAGAAACCTTACAGGAAAAGGCGAGACAGAAGATTGAAAAAGCTCAATCAAAGTATAAAACTTACTACGACAAAAACCGACTGTTAAATGTTCGCTTCAACGTAGGAGAGATTGCGTTCATGAGAGTAGCCCCAGTTTCAACTGGTGATTCAACGAAACTACAATCCAAATACAGGGGACCTCTTGTAATTCATAAGATTTTGCCTAATGACACATGTGGTGTATCAGACCTAAGAACTGATAAAGCTGGTCGGCGATATGCGAGCACTGCCCATGTAAGCCAGTTAAAGTTATGGAATCCAATGAGAGATGATTCACCTTGTGAGAACTCATGTAATAATGAATCCGACGAGAGCGAAGCGTAAGTCATCAACGAATCCATGAACGAGAATCAGCATATTGACACGGCAAGAAGAACGAAGAAATAACAACGCGAAGAATTAAATAAAAGTAGAGACCTAAAAGTAATGTTCGAAAACCAGCGCGTTTCCAAGATTACATAATGTAACCTAGCAGCACGCCTCGAGGGCGAGTCGTATTAACGTGGCCGAATGTTAGAAATAATTACCCGCGGTCTTTTTCAAACTGTAAAACCTTACAGGACTCTAGAGTGCGCTGGAGTGTCTGTGTGTAGACTATGGGTGTGTGCGTTCGGAGAGCGTTAAAAACGTGCGTTGGTGCGAAGTCTAGCTCCGGTTAGTGATTCAGTTTTGTGCTAATATCAGAGCTTATTTGTACTGTTTATGCGAGTTCAGCTCGCCTTATTGTATTTCTCAGTGAATAAACATATTTTATAACATTTATTATCAGTTCAGGGGTTTCTCGGTTTAGTGGTCAGCTACCAGAAATTAGGGTGGATTCATTTTTATTGATATTTATAAAATTGTATTTAGGTTTAACGCAAAGTCATCGAGTGGTCTTCAAATGTATTCTGATGGATATTTAGTGTTTGGTCGTTATAGCAAGTCAACAGATGGTACTTTTATCAAATATATTCAAATTCTATTTTTTTTTTTTTAAGTAAAATTAAAACAAATTTTATTTTCTATTCAAATCTCAGCAGATGAATTTTGCTACTTAAGTGGACAGTGCTCTGTAGAGATGAAAAAACACGTGAAATACCAAGTGCAAGCAAAATTAGCATCTGAAGGAGAAGTGCTAGAAGCTCGATGTGAATGTGTGGCTGGTAATTTTTTAGAAGCAAATTGTAATCATGTTGTAGTTCTGCTTTTGGCAGCAGAATGAGCTGCTAATAAACAATTAGTAATTTTAGAAGCAGCTTGCACATAAAGGCTACAAACATTCCATCATCCTAAAAGGAAACATTCAGGATCTCCTATAAAAGCTGAAAATATGGGCAGAAAACATTTAACAAATAATGTTTAAGGAATTAAAAAGTCTGATTGAGGCGATGATGATAAGTACCAAGCGAACAAACGTTTTAGAAATGTCATTTTAAATTGTGCACATAATTCTAGAATGGCATTCAAACAATTGTTTCCACCTGCTAATCCTTATGCGATTGAATGGGATCACCAATAGGGAAAGGAAAGTTATCAAGACAGACAATTAAATTCCTTGAAACTTCAAAATATAAGTGAAGCAGAAATTGAAAAAATTGAGAATTAAACGATCGGTCAGCATAAGTCTTCAATTTGGCAAGAAGAGAGAAAAAAGAGAATTTCATCTAGTAGATTTCATTCTTGCTGCAATTTCCAAAGTGGAAATGCTGCTCGAAATTTAGCTAAAAGTATAATTCATCCCTTAAAATTCTCTTCTAGATCTACTAATCATGGAATTGTACATGAAGCTGCAGCAGTGAGGAAATTTATGGAACCGTTCTGTGGAGCACTAAAAGAAAAAGAGACTGGTTTAATAATTATGAAGTCCCATCATTTTCTGGCAGCAAGCCCCGATCGATTACTGGCAGAAGTAACTGTTATAGAATTAAAATGCCCTTATACAGCAAGATTCCAAAAAATCTCTCCTACCACTGTGTCCTACTTAATGGAGGGAGATGATGGGAAGCTAAAACTGAAAAAGTATCATCCATACTATTCGCAGGTTCAAGGGCAGATGATGGTTTCTGGACGAGGGTTGTGCGACTTTTTGGTATACACCTACAAGGGCTTGGAGAACATTTGGGTACTACGAGATGAAGAATTTATAAGCGAGATGTTGACAAAATTATGTTATTTTTATGAAAATTATTTTAAGCCAGCTCTTTTTGAAGAATTTTTCTACAGGGTATACGATCAATACAATTTTTGTCCACGTAAAAGATTTTAAGATTTCAAACCCTGGTAAAAATCTCCGAAAGTTTTGTGTATGATTTTTTTCAGAATCTTGCCGAGATTAGAATCCGAAGTTTTCCGTTTGTACAAAAAAGGTTCACTAATTTGAACCGGAAAAATTCAAGTTAGTGCAGATTTCATGTAAATCGATTATAAATAGAATTAATACAATTTTTGCTTATAATTTTCTATTGATTTTCTATTAGAAATTTTCGGAAAGAACCGGACACAAGATTTCGAAACGAGTCAGAAAGAAATGGAAACGATTGGATAGCTTGGGAAAGAACTTTCTACCAGGGAAGCAATTAAAACTTTTCCATTTCAAGAGACTTAAATTGCTTCAAAAATACAATTAAAGCGGAGTCAAAATTTGTTGAGGTACAATACCGGCCAGAATTGTCAGTTCACTAAAAAAAAATCGTAGTAAAAAAATTCCTCTCTTTTTTCGTGGTTATTTCAACAATGCATTAAGTAAGGAAGATTAAACAAAAACCGTTAGCAAGCTTATTAAATTCCGCTTCGATTGAACACTATTTGAAGTATTTTACATAAAAAGGGACCGTAATAGCATGTCAGAAGGACCGAACTATTTGCCGTTTTGGACCCATGTTCGATTCTCAACTTCCACGTTCTGTATGCTTCAGGGAAGTAAATGGAAAAAATCGAAACTTCTCTAAATTAAAGATTAAAATCCCCTTTTTGAAATGAGACCAAGAACATAATAGAATATGAAATGGTTCTCAAATTGTGATAAAAAATGTGGAAGCGTGCCAAGACGAGAGTCGGTGGGTCGAATGGTGACCGCAGTCTTTCGTCTGTTGTTTCCCATGCGTCAACAAAAGATGGAAGTTTAACTGCCACTCGACGAAGCGATTTTCGTCTTGGGCACACTTCCACATGTTTTATGAAAATTTGAGAACCAGTTACTATTCCATTATTTTCTTGGTCACATTTTAAAAAGGAGATTTTAAGTTTTAATTTAGCAAAGTTTCAATTTTTTCCATTTACTTCCCTGAAGCATGCAGAACGTGGAAGTTGAGGATCGAAAATCGGTCAAAAACGAAAAATAGGTAGGATTTTCTCAAATGCTATCTCGGACCCTATTTATCTAAAATACTTCAAGTAATACTCAATTGACGCATGTTTTTACTACGATTTTTTTAGTGGACTGACAATTCTGGACGGTACTGTGGATTTATAAAATGTTTCGAAATAATTAATCAAATTTACTTTACGATACATTCTCGAGAATTACTTAACATTACGCAAATTGGAATAATTTCTGATCCGTACACAACATAATACTGATTCAAACCAGTTTTTAAAATGTTGTAAGTTTTGGCTAAACCAATAACTCGCTCTATGTGCACTCTGTGCCTAGACAATTTTCTGTCTCTCAAAATAGTCATGCCAGAAAGCTGATTCTTTCCTGTCAGAAATGTTGGTGTTGTGACAAAACAACTCCTTTTGACACAAATAGATCTTGGACTTTAAACCCCTCATCGGCTATAATTTCATCACCTTTTTCGCATATTTTCGGAAGTGAGGAGCGTTCTACAACTTGTCGATCGCTAGTAGAACTGCCATATGCTTCTGAGCAATGCGAAATTAAACCCCCAGGTGCAGCACTGAATAAGACTTTAAGCGTGTTTCTCTTTTTGTATGTGCTAAAACTGGCCTGTTGAATTTTTGGTTTCTGCGATCTGGTGATAGGAATTTCTGTTCCATCAACTGTTGCTCGAGCATTAGGAAAATATTTTTGAAAACTATAGGGCATATAATGCCAACGACGATACTTTGCGGAAATTACGTGGACTTTTGGTCCAAGTATGTTTAAGACCATTTTGAATTTCGCGTAATTTTCCAGGCCAGTTAGATATGCAATTCTTTTAGGCTTATCTTCAAATCTGCCTATGAAATAAGGTGGCAAATTTGTGCACTTTCTGCAGAGTTCAATATGATTCTCTTCGACGGAATTTTCAGTTTCTTCAGCTACAGTTTCTTTTTCTACTTCTCCTTGATTCTCATCACACGCAATTTCGATTTCCGCTGCAATAGGAACTGCGATTTCACAGTATTTAGCATTACTATGTCTGCTATTTGCGTCTCAAAATTAGTTTTGCATTTTATGCTTTCTTTGAATATTGCAGCTTCGTGAAAATATTCGCGAGGTTCATCGTAGCCTTAACGTTTTCCACTTTCATTTAACTCCAATTCATTTTCATAAATTACTTCTGGCAGTCTGTTCCTTACTATCTCAAATTTGTCACCTTGATCGATTGTAATTGATGGAATTGCACTATGACCGTGTATCTTTGATTTTACTAACAGATCTAGAAAAAAATTAAAAGTAGTTACTTACAAATGTCGATTTTTAATCATTTTAAATTTATTAAAAAACGACAAATTATAATTTAAAGAAAATGTTATTAAAAATTAATAGGTAAATTATTAGTTTTCCCCGATTAATTTCAAACGACTTTTGAAGATTTCAAGAAATTTCTAAACATTTTAAAAGATTTCGAAAATTTCGGCTTTGGAACAGGAAATTTTGGAAAAGAATTATAATTCTCAGTTGGAACTTCTTCTCAATCAGAATTAAAATAATTTTCCATAATGTCCGTTCCATGGCAAAAATTCTCTGTTCCCAGTAAAATAATAATTCTTTACAAAAGCCCCAGTCCTATAGTCTAAATTATAATTCTTTACGGAAATTCACTGTTCAAAGTCACGTTACCTTTATTTCCAAAAATTATCTGTTCCGAATGAGAATTATATTTATTTACAATATCTTCTATTATCATTCAGAAGTGTACAGTACCGGCGGAAATTATCTACACGTTTATTTCTTGAGCTGTTGCTAAAGTTTCCTAATTTTTATAATATTATCATGGAATTTTGTTTCCTCATAATCGTAGGAAAGATAATAAAATTCCCAGTCTAATAAGCCCAAGTTGAAGGCAAAATTTCAATTTAACAAAACAAAAAAACATTGGAATACATCTGGAAATAATTCACATTTTCTTAAGTTCTTTGGCTAATTTCAAATAATGATTGTACTTATAAAATTATTTAAAAAATTGAAAACGATAATATTCTTATTAATACTACCCAAATTTAGTAAATTTTTGAAATTTTCTTACTTTTTCCACCAAGTTTGACCCTAAGACAGAATCTTGGGAAAAAATTCGAAAAGTATCTTAACAGGTTAGCAAAACACTATTAAGACTTACATTAAAAATGAGCCTCAAAATGTTGTAAAATATTAATTATTTCCAAAGGTATCCCAATTTTTCAAAAACATCAAAATTTAACGTTTAAAAAAATTTACTTTTCTATTAAATTAACATTTTGCCTGCAACTTGGGCTTATTAGGTGCAGAATTTTATTTACTTTCGTGTGAAGATGAGAAAAAAATTTAATGTTAATATTGTATAAATTCAGTCACTTTAGCTACAGCCAGCCCCCTGCAACGATGTTAGTTTACTAGTACGGTCAAGTGAAGCGCGGAGCGTAGATGGCGCTGGGAGTCTTTCCAGCCTATGTTTACATGGCAAGAATAGGAAAGACTACTGAAAAATCAATTTTATCTAATTTTTCGTAA
>CAKNYM010038975.1:23678-37359 GCA_932195095.1 Andricus curvator | reverse complement strand
AACCTAGAAACACTACCCGAATCGGGTAGTGTCTCTAGGTTTTTCTTGTAGTTATAAATAACTACAAGTGTGGGCTCACCACACCCACGATGTGTATTTTTTTCAATAATTGAAAAAAAATTAATTTAAGACTGTGAAAAGAAATAAACTAACATCAATTGTAATTAATTATAAAGATCTAGTCAACACCCTAACGCGAAAAGATAAAATAGTTTCTTTATCTTTGTATATAACACAAGTGAGAATCTTAATTGAGAATTGCATTTTATTTTATTATTATTCTACAATGATATTTTTTTTCTTTTCATAAAAGTTTCTCATTTTTTATGGAATTAGACTGTCAGTTTAAGGATTACAATGAGTTCCAAATTTCAGCGAAAAAAATCATCAAAAAGGCCTGTAAATTTGATTTGGAAATATAAGACACTGAAAAAGTTTTATTTACAAAATTTCATCAAGCGGTAAAGAAAAAAAAGTCTTTTATAAATTCAAAATATTTCGCGCGTTAATTCTAATTCTCTTCGTTGAAAATGAAAAATGTTAAAAAGTGGAGCTGATTATGTATTTCCAATATTCCTAATAAAGTTTGTTGATATTTAGTGTCTGATGATACTTTTTTTTGCAATATCTTTAAACATTTCATACGACCCTTTTTTGTAATTTCTGCACCTCCTAGCCAATCCAAGGCTTATAAGCTTTGCTTTAAATAAAAATGGTCTTATGAAATTCTCATAAAACGGTATATTCTCAATAATAACCATAGACATAAAACCTGGAGAAATGAATCGTTTGAACATGAAGATTGAACAGGTAGCCATAATAGAGCAATGAAATAAAGATTACGGAAATTTGTAGTGTTAAGTGAGGAAAATTTGATGTCGTGTGAGGTGATAAGGAGCGATAAAAGGCGGATGATTGCTGGAGGGAAAGGAGTTTTTATGGATAGTGATCACGCACGATTTAGGGGTTGTAATAGGAAAAGGGGATATTTTTACAATCCTCACTCACCCTTACCCATGCGATACGCGTATGGTCCTGTTGACTGTAGAGCCGAGCAGTTTTGTAGGGGATAGGGTTTCCCTGCGACAATGATCTGAAAGAGACAGGGTGTCTTTTGCACCCCTATTCGATTCCTTGCCCAGCATGCGACTGTCCCGTAGTCCATGTCGTTGGCAGGAGTGTAATTCAGTCTGGATCCGTGCCAATTGTTCGTGATCAATCGTAGAGACTTTACCTGTGTATACCTAGTAGGTGGCACGTTCATCAATTCCCCGGAATTGTTGAAGGTCCAGTGAAATGTTATGGGCGCCGGTTTCGATTGAACTCCGCAAACTAATGAAATTGTTTCGTGCTTCAGTGCACCTACTACTTGGGTCGACGAACCGTCTTTACACATTGGTGCATCTGAAATTTACAGATTTCAAGATTTAGATTCTACATTCACCTGTGTCAAATTTGTAATAGATCAATGAATATCCTGAAGCTCCGCAGGGCAAAAATAAGTTAGGAAAATTAATCAAAGTAGGCGCCATGCGCCTACAAAACGGCGTTTCGTAGCCTACTAAGACGTTAATTAAATCTTCAAAATCCGCCCTCTTCTCCTATCACTCCCCCATCACTCCTCACTAGACTCCCCTTTACATAATTCCCCCTCCACACTTCCATCACTTCCATAGCCACCCCCTCACTTCTCTTACGTCCCCACTGCCATCTCCCACTTCCCCTCACCGCATTTTCCCATCCTGTATCAACCTTCATAAACTCTATCCTCTCCCCCTCCTAATCCCCCTCTCCCCATACTCTTACTTCCCGATCCTTCCTCCCCTCACTTCGCAACCTCTCCCCAATATAACCCCTCTACTTTCCCTATCATAAATTCCCCAAACATACGTCCCCTCCTCTCTCGTCCCCACCCTACTACCACTTCTCCTACTTTCCCTTCATTCTCTCACCCTACTTACCATTCACTAGCTTCCCCTCTATTCACTTCCCCTACACTCATTTCCCCTCCCAGTAAAAAAAGTACGACAGACGGACGGAAGTCCGATCGAAACTGCCGGTTTCAACGAAATTTGACCTAAAAAATATATTACCAGAAGTTATTTTGCAGAATATTGTTCTTACATAGTGTGCGCATATTTTTCGGATAAAAAAATCACCGTGGGAGCGCTTTTTTAGAAATTTCAAAATTTGATTATAAAAACAATTTAAATAAAGAACTTTTTGTAATCAGAGATTGTTAATAATGAAATATAGATTCAAAACAGTTACACGCAAATTTTTGTTAAATTATAACTATTGAATCTACAAAGGCTCATATATTCCTTCAGATGTTCGGATATTTTTGATATGGAATTAAAAGAATTGTTGGACCGATTTTTTCGAAAAACAAGTTTTATTCTTATTTTTTTTTTTTAATTTATGAATTTGAAATATAATAGGCTTCTTTTTTCTTAAAATCAAAGGAAAAAATTATTATGAAATTAAGTTCCGAAATGAGAACTGTAAAATCTACAGAGGTTTTTGTTTATTTGAAAAAAACAAAAGTTATCGCAGCAAATGTTGTTGAAACATTTGTTGAATCACCGATTTATCTCAGGTTGTAATTATATCATGATCGCATGATTTTAAAAAGAAATAAAAGCTTGAAATTAAAAACAAAAAATTAAAAAAATGTTGTATGGGAAATTTTTTTTCTAAATCAAAATGTATTGTTTTCCGAACAAGCATACTTAATTGAAATTTTCTTTTTTTATTCGACATGGAAACGCTTGTTCTTTCAACTGATTCAAAAAAATGTGAAAAAAATTCAAAAGTTACAAAATAGCAGTAGTTTTTCTAAAATTCTTGAAAATAGATTTCCTTCAAAACACCACTTTTACCATTTTTATTTTTGTTCAGCGAGATAGATGGTAAGATATACTACATATTACCTTATTTTCATTAATGGTAAATCTCTACTTCATGTTTAAAAAAATTATTTTTCAAATAAATCAAAATTTATTAGTTTTTTCGAAAATCACTAGCCAAAAGGCGGAAATTTAAAGAGAAAAGTGTTGTTTGGTTGAAAATTTTACAAAAAAAGTATTTTTCACTCTTTTGATATTTGGCACATCACCAGCTAAACCTCAATTACAAAATAGATTATATAACGTGTCCCTCACAGTCTCGATCTCATTTATTATTTTGTCCTGATAATTCTTTTGCTTATATTTTGGAAATATTATAAATATATAAATTTTAATATTTTCAGCGTTCGAACTCAGGTATTTTCTGGTAAATGTTTCATTGTCCTCACAAATATTTGGTAGTACTTATATAATATATATATATATAATATTTGCGGTTAGTACTTGGATGGGTGACCGTTCAGGAATACTGCGTGCTGTTGGCCCGTCGTGGGTGTGGTGGGCCCACATTGGTAGTAAATATCCACCTAGAAACACTACCCGAATCGGGTAGTGAGGCAATGAACTTTCGAGTTCGAACTGCTAATCAACGTATGTATGTATCAAGACTGCGAAAAGGCGTTATATTATTTATATAGTAATTAAGGGTTTGTTGTTTTGCGGTACCAAATAATAAAGAGCGCAAATTACTGTTTTAACTAAAATTTTTTATCAAACAACATTATCCTCTTCAAATTTTATCATTTTCGTTAGTGATTTAAAACTATCACAAATGTTGATTTTTTCCATGTGGAGCAGTGGTTTACCAAGAACGGAACTCAGGGAATATGTATTATATATTACAATTCATCTCTCCAAAAAATCAAAAATTTTAAAAAAATAGGGTTTTGGAGAAAATAAATTTTCAACAATTAATTTAATTCGTTAATTCCGAAAAAATTAATATTCGTGATTTTTGCAAAACCCCGAGAATTGCAAATTTCTACAATTTTTTGGTGCACCGTGAAATTTAAGGATATTGCTCGATCTATTTCAAATTTCACACTAGTTACACGAAACACAAAATGAAACTTTTCCATGCTAGGCTGTTTTTAATTTAGAATTTTTTTTACATTCCAACCCACCCTTCTTCACAGCCTGTCCCCTCAGGGCTACCCTCACTGGAGCTCAAACCAAAGGTACTGGCTCTCTGATTTTTACATTCTCATATCAGTGAAAAGGTTTTGGTTTTATATGAAAATTGATTTTTGCGGATTTCATTACATCTCAACGTTTTCAGACTCACTCATGAAAAAAATGGATTTTACTTCGGTGTCTGTCTGTCATCGTTTGGCATACTGTTTTTAGGTCTAAAAAGAAAAAACGAGATTGTTAAGCAGCCATTTTTGATGATTGGTTCTCGTTTTATCTATCGAAAATGCTATTTGAAAATTTAAAATTTTTATTTTTTAGAAAAACTATACGAAATACGAAAAAAGAATGTCAAGAACCAAAATTGTTTATTTCAAAAGGATCTACAAGTTTGCTTCAGACTACGTTTTTTTAATACGACACATCTTTTTTTTTAACGTGAAAAACGTTATGAAAAATAAAAAGATTTCTTTCTCGGCAAAATTATGCAAGAGAAGGAAAAATATTAGCAAGAAAAATTATTCATCTCAAAAAGATTAATGAATTTGTTCAAAACAATTTTTTGATACGACGCATATTTTTTGTGTTAACCATGAAAAATATCCTTAAAAATAAAAAATTTTAGGAAAGCGATACAAGATATAATACATTTTTTTATAATAAAATTGTTCTCCTAAAATAGATCTACAAATTTTCTTTCGACCATTTTTTCATATTAGACACGTAATTTTCTTTTCAAACGTGAAGAATGAGATTAAATGCAACACTTTTTTAATTTATTTATTTAAATAATATATGGATAGAATAAAATATTTAACAGCAAACTTTTTAATTTTGAAACAGAAGTTTTAAATGAAAATTAATTGATACCGAAATATCACTTCGGATTATTGTAGTGTTGGCAACGAACGAAAAAAATAAAAAAGTCCAAAGTCGCAGTTTGAAAATAATTAATTATTTTTGCAATAGTCGAGCAATAATCAACGATTGTTTGCACACACGGTCAGTCCCAGGATTTCTGCTCAAACAGATAGAAAATAACTATTTATTGTTAAAAGCTTATTTGTCGCAATTTTAATAAAAAATACTTACCTTCTTGCGCAAAAATTTTTAAAGTTCTTGAAAACCCCATTTTTCAAAAGAACCGATTTTTGTTAATAGATCAAGCATTACTTTTGCGTTTTAGTTTCAAAATAGTCTTAGCATATTCGCGAAAGAAAAAAATCCAGACATTAAAGTATCTTTAATTGGGTTTGGAACAAGGTATAAATGGGAACAAATTTGAAAAATAAAGAAAAAATTAAAATTAATTTTGAGGATCAAGCGATATTTTTATTTCTGGTCTCAAAATAGGCGTAAAGCATACCAGAAACGAAAATGAAAAAAAATCAAGAGTGCGCACACCTTTGGGCTAAGCTCAATCGAGGCTAACCATGCTCTATTTCCTCTAAAAGTTTTTTTATTTTTTATTTTCGATCCCTAAAAGTCTTCTATTTGGAGATTCTTCCCTAAATGTCCTCAAATATACATCAAGTTCCCCTAAAAGCCCTCTATTATAGATTCACATGATCGAAAAATCTCGAGAGGTCTCCTTTCTTATCAATTTAAATTGCAAAATGCTATAATTATAATAAACAAACTAAATATTTTAGAAAACAAAATCCATAATTCCAGAAATTTCCACTTCTCATATAATTTGTCTTTTATTTTTATAAATTAAATCGTTGGACATCTATTAGAATTTCTGAAATCTTTCAAGTCTTAAAATCCTGAAATCTAGTGTACACTCAAAAATCGAGTGGTGAACTCCTCGAAAAGTCTTTATTTTTAGCAATGTGTTTTTCTTTCTTCTTAAATTTTTCGAAGGTTATTGCTCTTACAGAATCGGCACTAATTTCTTGTGGTTCAGAAGTTACTGTCACTTTGGTCGGAAAAGAATCAAGTGTAATTCAAAAAGGATGTTAAAAATGTCTTTATTACATCAGCTAAACACTTGATGAATTTCATCAAATAAAAATTGTTCCCAGGTTTTGAAAAGTTGCATTAAACTCGACTTTCCTTGGACAACTATGTGTATTGAATATAAATTAATCACTTCCTGGAGACGCTTAAAAGTTCATTAATTTCTATTCAAGTCCCCTATTTCCCCTATTCCATATATTCTTTAGGATCACTGTGAAGCCTGTACATTCAAACAAAAAGTATCTTTTATTATCTCAAATACTTCCTGTGCAAGAGTAAAATATTTGATCAACCGCCTGCATAAAGAAATAAATGAACCAAGTACTCTTTGAATGATACGTGAAAAAGTTGAATTCATCCTCCCAAGTGGAAACTTGAACTGATAATGGCTTCATTGGTCCAGAAATAACCCAATATCCGATCCGGTATTGATTGTAAAGGCAAGTAATGGATGCACATTTCCACTTGGGATTTCTGTACTCTTTAATTTCTATAATACTCTTGACGGTTGTATTAATCGTGGTTGGTATTGATTTTTTGACTCACACATCACTTCCAGGGAGACGGGTCGGCTAGTCGCCTTTCCTTCGATGTTGGCTGCCATGCAAGAGTATTCTCCAGCAGAACTTTTTGACACGCTTTGGAGAACAAGGGATTGGCCCCCGGGAAGGATAATACCGGCAGTGATGTTTTGATGAAGCTCCTTGCCGTCCTTGTACCAGGCAAGTTTATAGGCCTTTGGGTTGGCCTTTACTTCGCACTCGAAGTACACATCATCTCCTTCGTTTATGTTACTGGCAAGTAAACTTTTCCCTAACCTGATCATCACTACTGGAACATCTGTGAAATTTTGCAGCAAAGAAGTTCTATTAAAAGCAGAAAAAGAGCAGAATCAAAAGACTTTTTTTAAATATGGGATCATTCAAAAACTACGTCACACTGCCAGGGGGTGGGGTTGAACAGGGTTTGTGACGATTTGTGACGTAGGGGCAAGAAGGGTCAAAGCAGTATGTGACATCACACATGGAAAATATAAATGTCGACATTATTGCCCTACATGTGTGCACTTAGAACAATTATTTAAATTTATTATTTTTCCCGCAATCAGCATAAGAACCAGTTAAAAGCGAAACTACAAAGTTCTTAACCGGAACCAAAGATACACAAAGGCAGAAGAATAAGAAATGGCCATCTGTTTTTGAATTTTTCCCTAAATTTTGTATATTTTCTTATTACTTCTGCCCCCTCCCCCACACATTTCTTTCAATTTTTTCTAATGAGGATGCAATAATATACTAGAGGTAAACCGTGAGAATTTACAGTAAAGGTTAGTTTTCCTTTTTCTTTAAATAACTTTTAACATTAAAATCTTTGGTTCTGTTGTTTTTTTAATTTTCATTGCACTTATTTTCCTGAAGACCAGTTGCACTTTTTCTGAATACTGGTTTGTAAAATTGTTATTTCAGTTTTATTTAAATCTTCTTTATCATTTACGGAACCCAAAGCCATGAAGCCGATAAATAGTTTTTTTTAATGTTTGAAAAAATGAAAATTATCGATTTTATTTCACATGTAAAAAATCTTAATACAAACTTCACACTCCTTCACCTATTACCCGGTTTTCCCCTTCTTTACAGAATTTCTCTTTTTTCCTCTTTTTTCAAGAAACATCCCCCTTCTCTCGTGTCTCCCCTTAATTACGAACTAAATTAATAAAATCGAGTAAGAAAATGAAAATCCTTTTCATTGAAAGTTAACTCTCTTTAATTAAAAAGTCTACTCTTATATTTTTGGTACAGAATTCATCGCTATTGGCTAAAAAATCTACTATTTGTTTAAAACTTCAACTATTTTCTTAAAAATTCTGTTCTTTTCTTGAAAATTAATTTTTTTAAAGGAAAATGTAACTAATCAATTATTGGTTAGAAATTGATCATTTTCAATTGAAAATTCAACTCTTTGGTTGGAAATGTATATATTTTGTTATAAATTTATATTTTTTGGTCGAAAATTAATCTTCTTGATTGTCCATCCAATTGCTTGTTTCAAATTTTAAATACTTTGTTAAAAATTCATTTTATGAGTTCAAGATTTAACAATTTCGTTAAAAAGTCGTGTTTTTTTGTTGAAGTAAGTAATAATAATAATAAGTAATAAGTTTCATTATTATTCTAAAAATTTAACTATTTAGTTAAGCAGTCATCTTTTCTGCTTAAAAAAGAAACTCTTTGCTGAAAATTTGTTTTCTTTTTATCGAAGATTCATCATTTTGGATTGAAAATTCAACTGTCTTCTTGGCTTGAAAATTTAATTATGTGGCTGAAATTCCAAACTAGTTTTAGGTTGAAGTTTATTATTTTCTGTTTAATAATTCGACTATTAGGTTTCAAATTTACCTTTGAGGTTGAAAATTCAACTTATTGGTGAAAAATTAAACTTTTTTGTTGAAAAATTGTCCTTTTCGCTTCATAGTTCAACCATTTCATTGTAAATGCAACAGTTTGGATAATAAGTCATTTATTGTTGAAAATTCAATAATTTTGTTGCAAATTTAATTATGCAGTTAGGAATTCAACTTTTTTTCATGAAAACTTTATTATTTTGTTGAAAATTCAACTATTTTGCTGAAAATTAATCTTTTTTCTAAAATTCAAATGTTTTGTTAAAAATTCTTTTTTTATATAGGAAATTTGTTCCTCTGGATTGAAAATTCAACTGTCTTTTGAAAGATTCGTTTTTTTGGTTTGAAGATTCAACTATTTGCTTGAAAATGGGACTGCTTGTGGTTGAAGTTTAATATTTTTTGGTTGAAACTTCACGATTTAATTGAAAATTAATCTTTTTAGGTTAAAAATTCAAATATTTGGTTGAAAATTCGACTCTTTTGCTTGAATGTTCAACTACTTGGTTGTGAATTTTACTGTTCGGTTTTATATTAATTTGTTTGTTTGTGGAAAATTCAACTATTTGGTTGAAAATGCAATATATTACGGCTTGATATCTTAAGCTTTTTACAGTTTATTCAATATGGTACTTATACAGTAGTTTCATTTATAAGAATTAATTGCCCTATTAATCCCCTATTTTCGTAACAAATCACCCTGTTTCCTCTGTTTTGAGAGCTATCATTGTGGACTGTGAAATCTGTTCAAATATTATGTTTCGTTTTTTTATTAGGCGTTTATCAAATTAAATCGGTGAAAATAATTTTGAGTTAAAAGGGGGGGGGTGTATGTTTAACGTCACCCTTGGGGGTTCAAGTTTTTTGTGATGATCTGTAACGAAGAAGGGAAGGAGTGGAAAAAGTTTTCAAAATAGTACGACTTATTTTTTGAACAGCCCCTATAATAAATCATCGAAAGATGAATTTATGTGCAAAAACGAATTTGGTTCGAATCGGATTTACATTCAATGGTACTTTTCCTGAATGGAGCACTCCTCGAAATTCAACGGGGGATCGTTGCATCTCTCAAAAGTATGGCTATCGATAGAGTGAGCCATTGAGAACAAGCCACTTGTATTTTCAATAGAAATTTTTCAAGTAGACCATAAGTAAAGCGAATCTTTAAATGAAGAGTTGCATTCAAGAAGTACCCAACTGAGAGGATTGAACCTTTAAAAATATTGAGAATATATTTGCATTCTTGCAAGTTTTAATTTCAGCCTCTACACTTTTAAAACCCATTAGGGGCGTTGAATAAATTACGTTACCAATTTTATGTCACGAAATTAGGAGAATAAATTATTTTAAATAAAAATTATGTTAAAACCTGATTGAATAGAATATAACACGGTTTATATTCTTAAGATTTTTAGTCGAAATGTATTGCATTTTCAACAAAATAGTGGAATTTTCAACCAAACAAGACAAATTTTAACTAACCAAAAAAAAAATTATTTTTAACCAAACAGTTGCATTAACAACCAAATAGTTGAACTTTCAAGCAAAAAAGATGAAATATTAACAATATAGTTAAACTTTGAACCAACCATTTTTATTTTTCAAGCCAAAAAGACCAATTTTTTCGGAAAGAATTGACAGAGAAATTAATTTTCAACCAGGAAAGATGAAATTTAAATTTTGTGAAATTTTTAACAAAATTGTTAAATTTCAACAAAATAGTTTAATTTTTAACCTACAAAGCTGCATTTTCAAACAAATGGTCGAATTACCAAACAAAAAGGATTAAAATTCAACAACAAAAACAGTTGCATTTTCAACCAAATAGTTGTATTTTCGAGCCAAAAAACGCATTCATTAAAACACAGTTGAACTTACATCTCGAAAAGTGTTTTTCAGCAAAAAATTTAATTTTTAACCAAAAAAGGTTATTTTCTGAAAACAATGAATTTTCATTCATAAAATATTTTCTACTGACAGAAATGAATTTTCAACCCAAAAGACGATTAAAAAAATATTTGAACTTCCAACTAAATAATTAATTTTTTTATAGTTGAATTTTGAAACTGAAATGATGCATTTTCAAACAAATAGTTAAATTTTCAAACAAAAAAGATTAAAATTGAACCAAAAGCAGTAGAATTTTTAACCAAATAGTGGAATCTTGAAGCCTTTTGGAAAAGTTGAATTCTCAACGAAAAAGTTGATTTTGCAATCAAGAAAGATGAATTTTCAACCAAAAAAGATGACTTTTCTACCATAAAAGATGAATTTTCAATTCAAATAATGAGTTTTTAACAAAATAGTTGATTTTATGATCAAAGGGGACGACTTTAACAAAATAGTTCAATTTTCAATAAAATAATTGAACTTTCAACAAAATAGTTGAATTTTTTACCAACTACATGAATTTTCAACAAAATAGTGGAACTTTCAAGCCAACGATATAAACACGAATTTGCAACAAACTACATGAATTTTTCACCAAATAGTTAAATTTTCAACTTTTAAAGGACACATTTTCAATTAAAGTTAAATTTGCAGATAAAAAAATTAGTTTTTAAATTTTCTACAAAACAGTTGAATTTTCCACCCAAAAATATGAATTTTCTATAAAAAAGACGAATTTTCGCCAAAATAGTTGAATTCTCAACAAAAATAGATTAATATGCAACCAAACAGATGCAGTTTCAACTGAAAGTAATAAATTTTTAACCAAGAAGATAAATTTTCCACCAAAAAAAAAAGAATTTTTACCAAATAATTGAATTTTCAACTCAAAAAGATCAATTTTCAATTACAAATATAAATTTTCAGCAAAAAATTGAATAGTTAAATTTTTAAGTAAAAAAATTACTTCTTAACCAAAATAATAATAATTTCCAGCACAATAGCTCAATTTAAAACCAAAGAGATGAATTTTCAATTGAGGTGGTTGTCCTACGAAAAATCAGGTCTCTGTAGAAGAAAGTTTTTTATGCTTTAAAGGATTGAAATGGTATAAGTCATATTTTTTAAATGAAAAAATGGAATAGTTAAATCGTCAGTTAAAACAATTAACTTTCAGCCAAAAATGAAACGAATTTTCAACAAATTAGTTGAATTTTCAACTAAATAGTAGAATTTTCAACCAAACGAGATGAATTCCAAATTAAAAATATAATAGTGAACTTATCAAACAAAAAAAATTAACTTTGAACCAAAAGTAGTCGGACTTTATTTTTGTTTTTTATTAATTAACCCTTAAACTGCACACCTCGAAATAATTACGTAAGCTGCACCGTGGGTGTTTGACACCCAGATGTTTAAACTTGTATAACTAAGCCGGATTTCCATATTTTCCAACGAAATTTTAATGGGATGTAGAATTATACTTTTTTTTTAATCCCGTTGGTTTTATAACAATATAATTTATGAAAAACTGGGTTTTAAAAAAAAATCGAAGAAATGAGTCTTTTCATGAAAAATGTATATATTGCGTAATTTGTAATATTTTTACCTAAAAATTTAATGGGATACTCTTGAAACAGGATACTTTTAGAAAAAAATTAATTCAAGGTTGCTCTAGGTGTTTGGCACCCATAGTGCAGTTTAAGGGTTAAGTTCGCACATAAGCAAAAGAACGAGAAAAGATGGAAGTTTCTTAAAAACTGGACAAAAAAGAAGAATTCTTCAAAAGTGGTATAATGAAGGGAATAGGGGAATAGGGGAAAAAGTTTGCAGTCTGAAATATGTAAGAAATTTTCAAACCTATTAAGTTATTATTGATCTGTACTCTTGCAGGAGCATCTTTCGCAAAATTCGCAAAACACGTTAAAATTTATCATCGGGAAACGTACTAAACGTTATCTAAGTTCGTAACGTTACTTCCACTGCCCCCCTCCTTCCCTGTTAACAGCCGTAGTCTTAGCGCAACCCTATCCATCCCTCAAATTGGTAACGTAGTTTATAGACGACCCTTAGAAACGAAATTCGAGAACCTTCTAAAGAAGGTTGTTGGTTTGAAGGGAATTTGAACCTTTTGGTTTAGGGATTATTATTTGCTTACAGTGAACGACCAAGAGCCATTTGTCCTCTAGAGCACTCTCGGGTATCACATTATTCTCAGCTCGACAAGTCAAGAACTTTCCATTATCCTCTATGGTCGGTACGTAGCTGAGCACACTTCTCGATACGTTAACATTATCTGCAAACTACGAAGAGCTCAGTCTCACATCAATAAAAAAAATTAATGATTAATCAAAAAAGATATTCACATTTCTCGCCATATGCTTCACGTGGTTGTTACCCTTCCACCAAGTAATTGTTGCCTTCGGCCGAGAACCGGAACTCGTGCATTCTATCTCGTAGGTTCGTAAAGCTGATAAGTGGGGAACCTTATTCGTTATGTTCACCATCAACGGCTTGACTAAAAAAAGGGTTTGCAATTCATTTATTATTGTTTGCTTTTTAGCAGGGTGGCCGCAGGTCAGGGAAAACCTGGAAATCAGGGAAAAGGGAGGAAATTTTGATGGCCAGGGAAAGTCAGGGATTTTGAAAAGCAATTGACAAAAGTTAGGAAATTTCTGTAAGAAGCTCGTTAAGTGACTGGCAGGAATAATCAGGGCTGCCACACAGTTACTTTAGTAAAAATTTTTTTTTCAAATTACTTTTTTGACACTTTTTAAAATAAAAAGATCTTTTCTTTTAATAAATAAACCCATGGCTTACCCACTATTGAATTGAGGTCTATACCTATTTCTGAATTTTTTAACAGAGGAATTTGAAGGTATTTCAAAGGATTTAAAAAATTTCAGAGCATTTAAAGAAAAATCAAAGGAATTTTCAGGAGCTATACAAAGTTTCAAAGAATTTGAAATATTTTAGGTTCTTAAAAGATTCCAAGAAACTTAGAATAGATTTGAAATATTTGAATGAATTCCAGAGGATTTCAAAGATTTAAGGGTATTTTTCAAAAATCCAAGAATTTTCAAGACCTTTAAAAAGTTTCAAGGGTTTTAAAAAGATTTAAAATTTTTAATATTTTAACATATTTCCCAAGATTCCAAGTCATTTTCACGAGCTTTAAAAAGTTTCCAGGTATTTCAAAAGATTTCAAAGGATTTAAAATATTCTAGGGTATTTGAAAAGATTCCAGCAAATTTAGAATAGATTTTTAAAATTTAAAGCGGTTTGAAACTATTTTTAAGATTTCAGGGTATTTTTAAAAATTCCAAGGAATTTTCAAGAATTTTAAAAAGTTTCAAGACATTTTTAAAAGATTTCAAAGTATTTCAAA
>CAKNYM010038975.1:13050-23668 GCA_932195095.1 Andricus curvator | reverse complement strand
ATATTTTAAAAGATTCCGAGTCATTTTCACAAGCTTTAAAAAGTTTCAAGTGATTTTAAAAGATTTGAAAGGATTTGCAATATTTTCGAGTATTTTGAAAGATTCCAAAAAATTAAGAGTAGACTTAAAAAATTTAAAGATTTTAACAATTTGAAGGTATTTGAAAGAATTTTAGAGATTTTAGAGTTTCTTAAACGATTCCAAGGAATTTTCAAGAGCTTTCAAAAATGTCAAGGAATTTCAAACGATTGTAAAGGATTTGAATCATCATAGGGTATTTTTAATAAATTTCAATAGTTTGAAGTGATTCCAAAAGATTTTAAACATTTTAGGGTATTTTTGAAATTCCAAGTAATGTTCTTGGTCCTTAAAATATTTCACGAGTTTCAAAATATTTTAAAGGATTTGAAAAATGTCAGGGAAATTCGTAAGATTGCAAGGAATTTTTGATTTATTTCTATAAAGTAAAAATATTTCAAAGGGTTTACAATATTTTAGGGTATTTTAAAAGATTCCAAGGCATTTTCAAGAGATTTACAAAACTTCAAGAAATTTCAAAGAATTTTAATGATTATGAGGTATTAAAAAAATTTAATGCCGGTTTAAAGAATTTCCTAGAATGTCGGAAGATATGAAACAATTTTATAGGACCTAAAAGGTTTTAAAATATTTCAAAAGATTCCAAAAGGATTTATAGGATTTCCGAGGATTTCAATTATCTAAGGGACTTTAAAAGTTCTCAAGGTATTTTGATCAATTTTCCAGAATTTCAGGAAATTTCATACAATTTATAGAATTTTACGCGATTTTATACAATTTCAATACATTTGAAAGAATTTATTCACAATAATTGAGAGATTTAGTAGGGTTACAATGATGAGAAAGAATTCTAATGTATTTATCTTGCATTCTTCAAAATTCTTTGGATTTCTCGGGAATTTTTTTAATTCGCTAGAATTCTTCTAAATTCACTCAATTCTACTAATTTGAGTGGATTTTTTTAGTTTTTGTTTAATTAATCCTGAAGTCTAATAAACTCCCTTTGAATTCTTAGGTATTTCATGAAATTCTATTGAATTTCTTCAAATTTTTCTAAAAGTTTTTCTACTGATTCATTGAATTCAATTAAATCAAATGAATTGATTTTAATTCACTTGAATTTTTTTACATTCACCATGAATTTCATCGAATTCTTCTCCATTCCTTTAAATTCCTCTAAATTCACAATTTTACTCAAAACAACTGAATTTTTTTCATTTCATTATCCAATTCATTTAAATTCTTCTGAATTCAACTTGAATTGTTTTGTAGTGTTATGAGTGTATCGTCAATTCTCTAAGAGTATCCTTTTGGATGAAAAATTAGTTACTTTTGGTCACTTTTTCGGTTTAAATTAGCCGCTTTTACAATTTTTAGGGTTTCGTAGCCCCGGGCAGAAACCTTTATAGTTTTGGACGGGTCTCGGTCCGTCTGAAGTACTTTTTTTCCGGGAGGGAAAATAGGGAAATAGAAGTAAAATTGAGAGAGTGATGAAAGGGGAAGTAGTGAAGTAAGGGTGGGAAGGGGAAGTAAGGGAGGAAAAATAGGGGAATGGAGGATAAGAAGTGAGGGCAGCGTAAATAGAGGAGGGTGCGTAGGGGTGGTGTGTGTAGTGATTCAATAGGAGGGGGTGAGGGGAAGTAGGGTTAGGGTAGTGGTTCGCTTATGCAGGCCAGTATGAAAGGGGAAGTGATGGAGTCAGGGGAGAGCTGTCAGGGGAGGGGAAGTAAGTGAAGTAATAGGCAATAGGGAGTGATGTGAAAGGGAGGGGAGGGGAAAGTAAGTTGGTTGGCAGTATAGGGGAGTAAGGGTCGATTGGTAGAGGGGGAAGTTGTAAGAAAAGAGGGGAGAATTGAATGACTTTATTATCGTCTTAACAGGCTAGGAAACCCTTTTTTCAAGACTATTTTTTTTTAATAAATTAAATTAGGCTGTGGCAGCTCTGAGAATAATACATTAAAAATTTATCAATTTAAATTTGTTTAATTTCATTTCAATGAAAGATTCTATTTCAAAAATATAACAAGATTAGAATTTTGGTCTTTGAATAATAATGGTCAGGGAAAATGAAAAATTAGTCCGGGAAAAATCAGGGAAAAGTCAGGGAATTTTGAAAATAAAGTTTTGCGGCCACTCTGAGTTTATTTTTTAAGAATATTCTTATAAAATGCCAGTTAAATATTCACAATTGAAAAACGAGACTCACGATTGACTTTCAAGATGATTTCAGAAACAGCAGGCTTGACGAGGTGACTATTATGAGCCTTGCAAATGAGCCTTGCTCTTAAAAAATCTCTAGTCACTCTTGCAATGTCGAGGCGATTGACGGTCGTGTCTCCCACTTCCGAAGAATAACTTTCATCGAGTATTTTGTTTTCCAAGTACCAAACAACTCTAGGTGGTGGTTTTCCACCAGTGACTTTACAAACCATAGACAGCGGGCTGTCCTCGTTGAAAGGTTGCAGTATGTTCGCCAAGTTCCCCGTACTCGTATAGATCAGCGGTGTCTCAGGTGGTACTAATTACAGGAAGGAGAAATTTCCTCTAAAGAAACTTTTCTTTGCTCGTTTGTTATTTACCAACAACATTTATTAACATGTATCAAGAACCACAAAGCAAACTTTTAAATGTAAATACTCTTGTGATAATAGACACTTGTTAAATCTAACACCTTATTATTCATTGAAATGTATTTTTTGGTTGAAATTAATTTGATTTAAGTGTACAAGACTTCAAATTTTGGTGTATACGGATTGCAGAGGAAGTCTTTCAGAAAGTAAAAAAGATATTAAAACGGATAGCAGTAAATAATTTCAAGATGAAAAATTCAAACTTAAACAATTCAGGGCCCGGATCAAAGAACCGGTTATAACTTTCTGGCGCTCAGTGTGGAGAGAGCCCTTACTCTAGGCGCCAGAAATTTATAACCAGTTCTTTGATCAGGGCTCTCAATTTCAATTTTAAATCGTTCGATATTATAATAAACTTACTGTCAAACGGGGTCATTTCGAACACGTGGGGTAAATTCGGACATTCCTAAATTGATAGTTTAAATTACTTAAGGTGGGTGATTTTTGACTGGAATCTAGAACCAGTTAAAGCTTGAACTGATTCCAGATTTTTGGAACAGTTCTGAGTAATTTATCCTATCAATTTAAGGGTGTTCGAATTCAACCCAAATGTCCAAAAGACCCCGTTTGACGGTAATTCACAAGACACTTTCATCAAACAATTTTACAACAAAGCGTTCAAATTATAACTCTTTGAAACTGAACACTTTATAAGGGGCCTTTTAAAAAGTACGTAACGCCATCGGTGGGGTGGGGGGGTAATATGCTGCGTTACTTGGGGGGTGGTCTCTCGAGATTTTCTATGTAAAACTGTCAAGACACTTTTTTTAAATATAAAATTGCACGAAGAGAAGGTATTTATGATAATACGAAAAGTAAATTTTTTCCCTCAAACACGAAAGCTAACAAAGTTCTGCGCATAATGGCCTGAAAATAAATTGCTTTTTTAAATTTTCAAGAAGATATTGGGATTAGTCAAAATGTTTAGGTTTTACGTAAAATTTTTCCTTTGCGGCAGTCAAAGTCTGAGATTAGAACCAGAAAGTCTTAAAAATTAAAAAATTGCTTATGCTCGAAAAAGAGAATTTAAAAGAAATTGAAAATAATAATCATGCACGATTCATGAAGAGTTCTTAAAATACACAGTATAATTTTCTCGTATATATTTTTTATAAATGACTTTTTTTTATAAAGAACTATACATTTTTACGAATTTGTTGATCATGTTCAAACTTTGTCAAAATCCAGAGAAAAAGAAATACAATTTTGTTGATACAATACGGATAATTTAAGTGAATTTAATATTTTAATGAGACCTAGAAAATTTAAAAATATCGACTATATCGTAAATTATTCATAATTTAACTAACTTCAAAATTTCCACTTTTCTTGCAATATCTTTTTTAATAATTGACACAAACGCTTCAATTGAGAGTATCGAGACCCAAAATCAACAAAATACAAGTGGTCTCACACTTCTCGACATAATTTATAAAAGGAATAATTATATCGATTTAAAAACTCAAAAATTAATTTGATTTTTAATTAGAGTGGTCTCTTCTTCAATTAATTACCTTTTGTAAAAAAATTACGTAACACCTAAGGGGGAGGGGGGGGGGGTCATGAAAAACTACAGCTCGTTACATGGGGGGCAACAATGTTCAAAAAAAGCATTACGTATTTTTTGAATGGCTCCTAATTGACAAAATTAAAAGTAAAAAAACTTGCAACTTTTACATGTAACTTTTGAATTTTTAATTTAAACGGTTTCAAACTACACACTGTAAAAAAATCTTTTGTGATATTTACAATTAGATTGTAATTTCACGAGCAGTGTATTTTAAATTACAATGTATAACCTGGTAAATATACCAATGTCGCTCCGAAATTCACGATCTACTCCAACTTCACGCCATGGAACAGTATGAAATAACTGTCCGATGTAAATTTACTATGTCTGACGATGGAAATTATTTGATCAGCGTGGCACGTAGTCAATTTACGTTAGTGAATAAATTTAAATATGCTTATAAATTAACACTTTTTTTGGTAAAGTTGCAGTATCTAGCATAATTTCACACACGGGTAGTATTGTTACGTCTTGGCATCCTGAGAAATTACAAACAGGACATAAATCGACAACCCATTGACAAACTGACAGAAAGAGATGGCGCTTTGGACTTTATCATAAAATTACGTCTCAGAGCCTCTAATATTGCTCTAATAGTGATGAGTTCTATGTGAATAAAAAAAATATGTCTTTTTTATTCAAAACGATACCTGAGAAAAGTAATATGCGCTTTATTTATCCTGATACAGTGTTTGAAAATTTATAACCTCACGAACATAACCTAAAAATTGAAATGTGGTCCTGACAATTTACGTCCTGCATTTTTTTTTACAAAAGTGTGTAAATTTACATCGTCGCACGTAGGTCGAATAATTTCCATCGTGGTACGATGTAAAATTACACCAACTTTTTTTACAGTGCATAGTTGGTTGTGTTGTAGTATTTCGCAATCTCGAATTTTCACAATGAGGGTATTATAAGAACAAAAAAGGAAGATCTTTGAAAAAAAATGTGGTTACACTTTCAAAAAAATATTTAATTAATCGATGGTTTGTTTGTACTTTTTTGCTAAATTTTGTACTACATCACTATATCAAAATTTAAAAAAGCACGTACTGTGAGGCGTCAGAAATTGCAAAAAATTTAATTTGGTAGCCACTTCTAATGAACAGTTTATAATTGACAACATTAAAAGTCGAAAATTTGCAGCTTTTACATTTAAAATTCAAATTACACTTACGAAAAGAATTTTAATTAATTTGATAATTCTTTGTACTTTCTTACATAATTTTGTACTATATGGCTATATCAAATTTTAAAAAAACATACACTTGTAGGCATCAGAAATTACAATAAATTTAATTTCGAAGCCACTTTTATGAAATAATTTTATAAAATAGCGTTCAATTTGGAACTATTTGAAATTGAACACTTTATAATTGACCAAATTAAAAGTCAAAAATTTGCAACTAATGCACCTACAAGTTAAATTTTCAAATTTAAAATGGGTTCTAAAGTATATTTTATTGTTTCGAATTATTTAATTTCGCAGGCTAGCATTTTTAAAATCTGAGAATTGTCAGACTGAAAAAAGGGCTCTGAAAAAAAAATTTAATTTCACTTCCGAAAAGAATTTTCATTAATTTGATGGTTCTTTTTACTTTGCAAGTTCATTTTGCAATACGATATAACTATAGCAAATTTTTAAAACCCGCATACTTATGAGTATACTTTTCTGAGTTCAATCTTTTCAATGAAGTATTATAATTAGATTTCATTCATCAAATGTAAAAAAAATTTATTTACAATGTATCAAATAAAATAGTTCAATTAAAAATCAGAAATTTGAAATAAGCAATTATTTTTTATAGTAATTTCAAAAAATTACTATCAAATTTTTCGGTAATAAAATTTTGTTCAAAAATTTCAAAAGATGTCATAACATTTTTTAACTGTTTTAATATTATGACCTCGGCTAGCTAAAAATTCTTCTTCTAAAAATAAAAAAGTTACACATTTTAAACATTTAAAATTTTAGAAATACTTATGAGCTATGTATACAAAATATTTAAAATTCAAAATCTTCAAGTTCAAGTTCTCGTAATTTGTACAAATACAAGTTTGAATATTTAAAATATTTAACGTTTTCAAAATCAATTTTAATTTTAAGTGATAAGTTCAACAAATTCCAATCAAAATTTTGAAAATGTGATCAATTTGAAATTCAAACATTAAAAACTGCCAATTTTCAAATTTGGAAAAGCAGCTACTTAAAATCGACTTATTGGGTCATTTTTACATTTCAAAGCATTATAAAATGAATTAAAACTAAAAAATAATAATTTAAAGAAATAATTGTACCACTTGTTTATTACGATGAAAATTAATATCTTTAAGCAGATAATATTCAATCAATATTGATTTATAGAATTATGGACTAATTATGTTCTATAACAATCAGAAAAAAGATCCTTTGATTCAAAAAAAATTTCTTTGCATCAAAGAAATGTACATATTCATTGGCTTTCAGTCAAAGAAATGTTTCTTCGACTCAAAGCAATATCTTTTGCTTCTAATAAATGGTTTCTTGTTCTTATAAAAATGTTTCTTCAATTTAAAATGATTTTCTCATTCTGAAGTTATTTTTGATTGAATGAAAAAAATTAGATTGAAGAAACGGTTTTTTTAGTTCAATAAAATATTTTTCTGAGTTTAACATAATATAATTGTCTACTACTCATACAGAAGAACAGTCCACTGATACAAAAAACTGGACTTACTGATTACTGTAAAATTAATTTTCTGATTTTTGGTAGGGGTGTCTCTAAAATCAACCCTGCACGTGTAGAGCCCCTCATCTTCTGGCAATACTGGATTAATTTCTAGAATAGCAGGATTGGAACTGGTCCTCATTTTTGCCCTATCACCAAGAACATTTTTTTTCGACCAAAGTTTTCCATCACTGATCAATGTTGTACGAGCATCAACACTGTAGATAGGCTCGCCTCCATTTTCATTCTTGTACCAGAAGACCATAAAAGCCATCTCGTTTCCTTTCTTGGGTGTAAGGTCACATGGTAATCTTGCAGAGTGCTCAGAAACTGCCACCACATCCAATGTTGGTACTGAAACAAATTAAATGACGTGTAACTTAATAGAGGCTTCGCGAATGTGTTTTTAAAGTCATAAAGATGCTTTCAGCGTTATGGAATTTAAAAAAATCTTATTTATCATGTTTTAAAAACATTAAGCTTTTACTGCTAAACCCACATTTCTATATTTTCCTCTGGTCCTTATGAAGACGTTTTTATTTTTATTTTCATGCCCTCAACCCTCTAAATTTGTTCGATTCCAAAAGGAAAGAAAATACGTATTTTTCTTTTTCGAAAAAAGTAATATTTAGAGATTCCGCGAAACTACAGTAGATAATCATTAACTTCATCAAAAGCACAAATATACCTAAGATAATTATTTCTAATTTATTAACATATATAGTCAACTAACTTATAATTAAATTAATTATTGTACATATATTAGTATTTTAAATAATTAATTATATAATGTAGGTTCATCATCTATTATTGGTTAGTTTCCTCTACTTCCCATAAGAAAATAGTTATTTGTGATACAAGTGCGCAAAATAGGTTGCCAATCACCTATACACACGTGTATCACACGCTATTTTTTGCAACGCCCCACAGTGTAGCCAAAAGCACTTTTTGTGGACAAAAGTCTGTCTACAACCCAATTTTCAACGGATTTTGACGTTTTTTTTTTAAAGGTCGTGAACCAAAATTTTTTATTTAACAACAAAATAAACCAAAATTTTATCCTAACTTTTCAGATGTACCTTTTTTGTAAGATCTGCGAATTGACTAAAGAAGAGCTTGCGTCTGTGTAATTACTATCTAGCAATAAATTTCAGTAGGTTAGAGTAAGAAAAAAATTGTTTTTAATGTTTTGAACAAATTAATTAACAAAAGCCATTTTTTGTGATTTGCAATGATTAGTTATTTGAAATTCACAGTTTTTATATAGAATAATATGAGAGAAATGTATGCCTGATTATGATTATTTTTATAAATATCTGCTGCTTGGTAGCATTATTTAAACAATGTTTATAAACAAATACACAGTTTTTGTATGTGACAATGAATAGGCTCCATTTTTTTTTGCAGAATGGACCAAAAATGTATTGCCAATGACTCCTTGCTGTAAATTTTTTTCAAATCAGCCACAACTGGTAATTATTTAAACAATATTTATAAACAAATTCACATTTTTAACATTATTCTATGAATAGGGCCAATTTTTTCGCGGAACCTACTAAAAATATATTTTTAGTGACTTCTAGCTGTAATCTTGTTTAAATTGATAAAAAAATATTAATTTTTTGAACAATTTCCATAAATAAATGCACATTTTTACAATTTTTACAAGAATAGGCTCCATTTTCTTTGCGAAATCAAATAAAAATGTATTTTCAATGACTCTTTGCTATGATACTTTGCGAACGGAAAAGAAAAGTTAATTATTTGAACAATTTTTATAAACAAATGTACATTTTGTCACTTTTTCGTGGAGTAAGCTAGGAATGTCTTACCAATGACTCCTTGTTGCCTTGTTTCTTCAATTAACAAGAACTGTTCATAATTTAAACAATATTTATGTAGGAATGCATAGTTTGACAATTTTTTAATTAAGAGTATTAATTTGCTTTGCGGAATCAACAATAAATGTCTTGCCAATTATTCCTTTCTGTCACATTTTTCTAATTAGGAAAAGGTGTTGCTTGTTTGAACAATATTTGTAACCAAATTCACAGTTTGACCATTTTTCAAGGATAATTTTTTTCGCGAAGTGGGCTAAAAAACCCAAGGTCATTACGTGTATCAATCAAAGGTGTGATGGGTTTTTAGTTATAGTGTTATCAAATTATGTTTTTTATTGGGAATCGTATTTCGACAACAACCGAAGATGCTAATAAATTTATTCCATAAATATCATGAGGGTTCCTGAAAAGTTGAACGGCTTTTGGTCCTAATCTTTTATTACCGTACATAATGAACATTTAATGTGCATTTATTGATGAAAATTGTTTGAAAAATTAATATTTTTCATCGATTTAAACAAGATTACAGCTAGAAGTCACTAACAATACATTTTTAGTAGTTTCCGCGAAAAAAATTGGCCCTATTCATAGAATAATGTTAAAAATGTGAATTTGTTTATGAATATTGTTTAAATAATTACCAGTTGCTGCTAATTTGAAAAAAAATTTACAGCAAGGAGTCATTGGCAATACATTTTTGGTCGATTCTGCAAAAAAATGGAGCCTATTCATTGTGACATACGAAAACTGTGTATTTGTTTATAAAAATTGTTTAAATAATGCTACCAAGCAGCAGATATTTTTAAATAATCATAATCAGGCATACATTTCTCTTATATCATTCTATATAAAAACTGTGAATTTCAAATAACTAATCATTGCAAATCACAAAAAATGGCTTTTGTTCATTAATTTGGTCAAAACATTATAAACAATTTTTTTTCTTACTCTAACCTACTGAAATTTATTGCTAGATAGTAATTACATAGACTCAAGCTCTTCTTTGGTCAATTCGCAGATCTTACAAAAAAGGTACATCTGAAAAGTTAGGATAAAAATTTTGTTTACTTTGTTGTTAAATAAAAAATTTTGGTTTAGCCAAATCAAAATTCCCGCACCGACTCGATATACCCAAAAGCCTCACGGCCATTAAAAAAAAACGTCAAAATCCATTGAAAATTGAGTTGTAGACAGACTTTTGTCCACAAAAAGTGCTTTTCGCCCGTCCAAAAAAGTTGTGTTAGGAGGAGGTAACGAAAAATACTAATTTTATATTGCATAAAGTGGAGTAAAAATTTTGGCGTTTATGCTTTTTTGCCGGGGTGGGGGGGGGGGGCTACGAAACCCTAAAAACAAAACTTCAATCATTAAAAAATTTGTTCAAGTTAAATCTAAATTTATTTCAAGAAGATACCAACACCAGTGTTTAAAGTTACCTATGCCAGTGTCTAAAGTACCTTATCTCGAAAGTGCGCATGCGCGGCTTTTCACCAGTGCCTAAAGTAAGCCATCTTCAAACTGCGCATGCGCGAACATTTTTGTACACAGTCTGCTCAAATAAGGTCCTTTAGGCACAATTCAGAAACATGAAAACGTCAACTTTTGAGGTGGGTGTTGCAAAACCAAACATTTTTTTTTGACAGAATTGTCAATATTAGACATATCGCGTCGTTCCTTAACATTTATTTTCACAGCGAGCCATAGAATACAAATGGAAAAATTAGTGTCTGAATTTCATTCATAGAGTGAGGCAATAATTAATCAAAGTTGACAAAAATAATTGTTTAAACAATTCATTATTATTTATAACAATGCTACAAAGTTGCG
>CAKNYM010038975.1:0-13040 GCA_932195095.1 Andricus curvator | reverse complement strand
GCTACAAAGTTGCGGTTTTTTTCTGAAATTTCTAAATTTTTTTCATCCTTTTATTTAGAGTTGGGTGAACATTATGAGAAATTGAAAGTAAGTAAGTATACCATTAAGCCATTTCCCTTTCAGGGCGTGACACTACCCGATTCGGGTAGTGTTTCCAGGTGGATATGATTTTAATGCCAGTTAACATTTTATTAGTTTAAACAATTTATTATATTTTATAACTATTCTCTCTTAGAGAAATGCTACAAAAGTTGCGGTTTTTCTGAAATTTCCAACTTTTTGTCGACTTTTCAATTAGAGTAAAATAAAAATTAATTCAAGTTAACAAATTATTTTTTAATTTCTAGAATTTTTTCAACTCTTCACTCAGAGTGAGGATATAATTAATGCAAGTTTACAAATGATTGCTTTAAACAATTTATTATTAAGTATAACTATCTTCCCTTAGAGTAATGCTAGAAAGTGGCATTTTTCTAAACTTCCAACCTTTTTTGAACTTTTCACTATTAGCGAAGTTATAATGAATCTATGTTAACAAAAGTATTTGTTGAAATCAATTTTTTTTAATTATAAAAATATTCTCTTAAGAAAATGCTAGAAAGTTACGGGTTTTTCTTAAATTTCCAACTTTCTGTCAACTCTTCAGTTAAAGTGAGGTTATAATTGTTCAAAGTTAACAAATTATTTGTTCAAACAATTTATTATTGTTCATAACTATCTTTTCTTAAAGTAATGTTAAAAATTTGCTGTTTTTCTGAAATTTCCAACCTTCTTTCAATTTCTCATTTAGAGTGAGGTAATAATTGATGCGAGATAATAATTTTTTGTTTAAACAATTGATTATTGTCCATAACTACCTTCTTTTAGAGAAATGCTAAAAAATTTTGATTTTTCTGAAATTTTAAACTTTTCTTTAGCGTTTAAGCCGCGAACAAATAATAAATAAACATAAAAGAGAATCATTTTGTTAAACAATCTCTTTCTTTTGTGGATATTTTTTTCTCTTATAAAAACTAAAAAATTATTCATTTAGGATAGGAACGGGGCTCGTCTCTTCTGATATGAAAAAGTGAGCAGTTCCTCGCTCCAAGTGAAAAGTTCACAAAAGTTGCAAATTTTAGAAAAAACTCCAACTTTCCAGCACAACTCTGAGAGAATATAGTTGTAAACAATAATTAATTCTTCAAACAATTATTTTTGTTAACTTGCATTAACGCTTACCTCACTCTAACTGAGAAGCTTGAAAAAGGTTATAAATTTCAGGTAAAACAACAACTTTCTAGCATTATTCGAAGAGAATATTGTTATAAATGATAATAAACTTTCGCAATTATATTTTTGTTAAATCTAAAATAAGAATTAGAGCAAAAAGCTAGCAAGACCCAATTTTTCACTCATGGAGATTTTTTGGAACCCTATAAAACACGCTAATGGGAATGAAATTCAACAAGTAATTTTGGATTTGTATTCTCTAGCTAAATGTATAGAAAAATGTTGAGGGACGACTCGATATGCCTAATATTGACGATTCTGTCTAAAATTTACCAAAACTTATTTTTCTCTTATGGGAAATACGTGTTAAACTTCATTAGGTTTGCGGTACCTCTCAATATTTGAATTTTTGAATTCGTACAAAAATGGTGCGGTGAGAGCATTAAAAATTCAACAAAAATTTCTCATCCGTTTTTGGACCACCCTATTATCCAGACAGGCAAAATCCCGTATAAAATTCTCAAAAGCGCAGTTTGATCACATATCTCTTCCGGGAGAAATCGATTCCGCCAACCGGCACGAAATTAGAAAGAGTATCGTGACTTCCCTTATTCTTATCCGGTATGTACCCTTGGGGTAAGAAATATTCCGGCTACTATCTGATATCGCGCCCCAGGTATTGGATCTATTCTCAAAATGAGCTTCTTTCTTCGCCTCGAATCTTATATTCCTCCAACTACTATATTATCCATATATCTGCTTCTTAATCCCATAAGAAGTGGAGAAAAGTTACCCGAATTAGAACCCAGTGCGAAGAAAGGCGATCTAAGAAATTTTATCGTCCCCTAGGGAACCGCGAGGAGGATAATTAATCTCAGATGTCCTGGGAGGCATTAATCCTTATTTCGAAATAATTCTCTGAGCGCTCATTGCATTTTAGGATCGTGGAAAGAAGGAGATTTAGGACGAGAATGATAGCTCAGTCAATGGCTCTTCAGGATCACGAGGGATTGATGACTGCCAATAAAATCGAGCTGTTCTTACTCGCCATCAAGGCATATCTCCAAGAGTTAAGTGATTGCCTTGGTTGGATGGATGCTGTCTGGTAGGGTAGTTATTAGGATGGACCAAGAAAGAGTTTTCTTGGAAAGTGAAAAAGCTTTTCGATTTTTTCAAAATATATATCAAATACTGAAGTTTGACCCCTAGAAGAATTCGATTGGATGATTCTAAGTGCTGCCTCAAGAACGTTAAATTTAAAAACTGCAAAAAAGTCCAAAAGTGATCTTTATCTTTGAATTAACTTTTTCATTCATAACACAAAATGAATACAAAATTATTATTAGAGTTATCCTAACTAAAAAAAATAGGTGGAATGAAATTATCGAAAATCTCGCAATCATTGTTGTTATTTTTGAATTTTCTGGAATTTTGCAAATCGCAATTTCCAAATGAGGAATTTTAATTCTAAACATTTATTTATAAACGAGAACATTTAAATTGTAAATCATTCGTTAATAATAAAAGCAACAATTCTGTTCTTAACTTTTTGACCAAATGTTAAAAAAATGACGAAATGATTCTATTTATAACCTTTTAATGAAATTTATTTCTGAATGTTTCTGAACATTATTGATAAAAAATTACATTTTAATTTCAAATGTTTTTTGACTTTGGAATTTTGCTATCTCACAATAGTATATAATAATTATTATTTGAGCTTTGATTTTGAAACAATTTTTTTAATTTTTGCAGCATTTAAAAACTAAGGAAATCATAAGCTGATCAGATGATGATACATTTCACTAAAATCTCTCTGTAACCACAGAGAAAAATTGAACAAACAAAATTTTTAAAGAACAAAATATCCTCAGATTACTTCAATCAAACTTTATTTGCTCTAAGTTTTTGTATCGTATAAAACTGAAAACCCCCCATTTTTACCTCTTAAAATCGAAAAAAAACAAGTTCAAAAAATAAAATTAAGTGCGATTGAGGTATAGCAAAAGAGTATTTCTTTAGAAACTTCTCCATGCAACAATTATACTCTTCCGACTTTTTTCATATCTCGCTCATTTTCAGAAAAAGCTGTAACTTTCGATTTTTTCAATTCAAAAATTAATTTTTAAAAACAGCCGTGGCAAATATTTTGTTTATATCGGAAAATGCAACCAAACCGCAACCTTAGAACAATTCTAAGATTATTAATAATAATGATGAATTGAACCTTCATATATATCACAGTGAATAAATAATCTTAAATACAAAAATCAGATGACTCTGGTTGTAGATATAAACCTAAAAAATAGTTTTTACTTCACAAATTTTCACATGCGATAAGGTTATTTGAAGAAAAAGAACCTTTGGGGCAAGAAAAAGCATTTTTTTGCATTCATAATAGCGATAAGTAGAGAATAGTTTCTGCAGAAAATGTAAAAAATTTTTTGTGACCTGCAAGGAGTGAAGCATAAGAATTTTTTAGTAAAACTATTAAGAAATGACGATCTTTTGGGATAGTTGTTTTTGCGTTTAAAATTTTTGGAAATTTTAGTAAGTTTTTTAGTACGTCAGAAACTGAGGAAAATTGTCTGCTAGCAATATTATGCTGAAAAAACCACGCCGAATGGAAATCTCTGACTATTCTATAAAAAGGAATAATTTTCAATTCCCTATAAACATCTGAAACTCAAAAAAAAAAATTAATCTTCTTCTTACAACTTTAATAGATGTTCTAAATGCTGGTCCCAATAATTTTTCATTCATTTGTTGCTATAAGTATACAAATTAATTTTAAATGAAGATCATTCTTCGACTTTTTTCCCGTTTTTAACTTACAAGGAGAGCTCGCTTTCATTTATCAAAAGAAAAGCCTTTTTTGGACCGCCCTAATAGACATCGTCTATTCATCCAAAAGCTTATCGTAAACGTGCAGATTGTAAAGCCACTGAGACTTGGTTTTGATAGTTTACGATTATGAAAAAAAAAAGAAATTTTTTGCTGATATTATAATCACATTCTGCAGAAGCGCTGCATTTGAATTCTTGAATGCTGCTGTGCTCCTTTATGGTACTAAACGTGCCTGCTGCTTTATTCCTTAATGAGTGTCCGGAGACGAGAAATGAGACTTTTCAAACACCAGGTTCCTTTTCTTCCTCACTTACCACTTTACATAAGCTTTCTTGCTCTTTGGTAACAAGATTTCCAGTGAATTCAATTTTTAATCAAATTTTTTTATTAACTTTTTAAAAGATACCAAGCTTCGCAGTTTTCGCCCTATTCCCCTGTTTCTCGATTTTTTAGCAATTTCAAGTTAAAAACCAACATGCAACAGTTTGAAAAATTCAATTTACAAGTAGTGGCCCTTAAAATTTCAATAAGTTTCAAATTGAAGTCTCCAAATTAGGAAGTTTTCTGAAAGAAATTCATAAGAATTTGAGTTAATTGCACGAAAATTAGAAAATCAAAAAATTTCCATTTAATTTAGTAAAATAAGAGTGAACATTATACAGAGAAATTCAACAGAATTTAATTTAATTTAAGAAAATTCAAAAAATAAAAAAAACCCCACAGAATTAAATAAAATTTGAGTGAATTTAGAGCAAATTACGTAATATCGAGTAAACTTAGAAAAATTTAAGTGAATTCCAAAGAATTCAAAAGAATTTAAAAGAATTCAGGATAAATTGATTGTTAAAATCCAACGAAATTCCATTAAATTCAGAAAAATGGGAGTGTATAGAAATCTGATAAAATTCACAAGAATTTAAGTTGAACTTAAAATTCTGTAGGTTTAATTAAAAATATTGAAAATCCAAAAAAGGTCCATCAAATACAGTGGATTTCAAGGGAATCCAAAAAAAATTAGGGTGACTTCTTAAAATATTATTGCAAGAAAAAAATGTTCTGGGGCCATTTCCGATTATTAATTGTAATGAAATCACAAATTTTCGCATTCTAAACCCGGTATTATCTTCAACAAATTTTTGTTTTCTTTCATTGAATTTAAGGGTAAAGCAATGTTTCAGCTTCAAATTTTTGTTTGTTAAATACAAAAACTAAGAAAACGTATTTTCAGACATAAAACGGCTTAGCGGAACCTCTGACCAGATTTTTTTTTAAATAAAAGAAAATTTATAGCGGTACTTTTTTCACCAAAAGGATTTCAATTTTTTTTGGGCTTCTACCGATAATATATCTAAAGAATTGTAGTGTTTTATATTTTATGGCTAAAAAGAAGATAGACAAAAAGGTTCTCTTAAGCAAAGATATTATAAGCCTAGATGCGGCACGGGGTGTCAGAGTGGGGGAACTATATATATAGGACATCACATTTTCTGCCATATCGAGGTGCTGCCCTCACCGTACTACGACGTCGAGAGCTGGTTTTCTCATTCTTCGTAAAATATGACGGTAAAGCAGTTGAAAGATTTTTTAAGGTTAGAAAAGCTTGACATGTATCGCTTCATAAACAAAACGTACCGCACTTCCGAATATAATAATTATTAGTGCAATGTCTAGGCACACCGAAATTACATATTTGGAATAAATAATTAAAAATTAATAATGACAGAAGCACTGGTATGATGTTAAAAAATAAATTGAATTTTGAGAGTAATACTCTCAAAAAGATAATTATGTTTATATTTTTGTTAAATATTATTATAATTTCTAATACGTTCACGTTTCTATAAATGATAGATACGATTTTTTAAATTATAATATTTTGCACTTTGAAGTTTAATTTTCATTATTAGTCTGAACCGAAATTTGAGTGCATTTAAGAATGTACAGAATTTTTGCAAATCTGAAGCTTGAGACAGGTTTTTTTGCAGTCTTTCAAACAAATTACAAAAAACGCTCTCAAAAATCGAATTTTTAATTTAAAAAGAAAAACTAAGACGAAATTTCGAGATAAATCAGGGCTGAAAAAACTTTTCTTTGATAAATATTTTTTGAAATTAAAATAATCAAATTAAATTTAAAATTTTTTAAAATTCAAAATGACAATAATTGAAAAAAATATATATTTCTAAATGAAAATTTTTGGTTGAAAATGTACATAGTATTTTTTTAAATTACAACAAAAATGTTCTCAAAAATCGAATTTTTAATTTTAAAAAAACTTCGAGATAAATTTAGTGCTGATTTGAATCCTGCAAAGTTTGTTTGGAAAATATTATTAGGTTCGAAGACATTTTACGGAGAAATTCTTGTTCTGTTTGAGGCGCACGTGTTTTTACATTAATTTGTTTATACGATTTTTATTTTAACTTCAAACAATAATTCAATAAAAATCTAAATATTAAACAAAAATTTCTTTGATAGAAAAATATTTTATTATGGTATTCTTAATAAATAAATCATATTTATTAAGAAACAATTTTTTTAATTATTAAAATTCTACAATTTTATAATTAAGGAATATTCTAGTTCGGATATTGTATAATCAGGCAATTTTATGTCGGGAATTTTCAAATTCGGTAATATTATAAACTCTTCGGGAATTTTCCAATTCGGAAAATTATTTTTGGGGATTTTAATGTCGTCCCACGCTGAAAAAACCAGTTCTCGTCAGATCACTGAAGTTAAGCAGCGTTGGGCGCGGTTAGCACTTGGATGGGTGACCATTCGAGAAAACTGAGTGCTGTTGGCACATCGTGGGTGTGGTGAGCCCACACTTGTAGTTATTTACTACAAGTTATCAACCTAGAAACACTACCCGAATCGGGTAGTGTCATGCCTACCCCGAAAGGGAAATGGCTTAATGGTATACCCTAGAAGTACAGCAAATTTTCAGAATTTGAAATTTGCTATTTCATAGAATTATTTTCTTCATTTGTGGTTTTAACATTTTTTCAAGCATGCGTGGAATTTTTAAGTATGAAAATACACTAGAGAAAAGATTGACAATTATATACAATTTGGCATTAAATACCAAATCCCGAATTTTGAAAATTTGCTGTAATTCTAATTTCGATCCTGGATCTTGTCGATTTTCCTACTGTATTTTTTTTAAATTTATCATACAAGCATTTTTAAACCACAAATTCTCATTTATCTTATCTCATTAAATACAAAAATGAAAAAATTCACTGTATATCCAATTTTGATTCCTGGGTATTGGCGATTTTTTTTTTGGTGCATTTTGGTCATTGGAAAACGAGGGTGAATTAAATAGGAATTATCTCTTAGAAAATAACTGTTTAAAACCCGAAAAAAATAGATACTTTTTTGACCTCTAGGTATGTAAAAAAGTTTTAAGTTTAGAAAATTAAAAAACTCTGCAAACAAGAAATTTTTTAAACATTTTTTTAGCGCGAATAACCAAAGTGTATGCAAAGATATTATATATCTTTGCTGTACATATGTCTATCGATTCCCAAACAGTTCAGTTATTGGTACTGAAATTTCAGTACACACAACAATGGTTTAAATTTCCCCAATATTCTGTCACTAATATATCGCTAAATTGTTCTGCAGATTTCAATTTTTATTTTTATTCTTCTCAATTTTGTATTTAATATAATTTCTATTTTAATATAGTTCAATATGGTATTTGAAAGACCCGACGTTTGTCCTTCTAATATCTTGTAGATTTTTCTATTAAAGAATAAATCTTATGCAAGTTTCATTGTTTAAAAATAAGTAAAATCTAAAACTTTTATTTTCAATTAAATATGAGTCTGATACTTTCAGTGAAAATCGAGTGGTTTTATTTCTACAAGTCTATTTCTACTGAAAGTATTAGAGTCTTATTTAATTGAAAATAAAAATGTGAAGTCTTACTTAGTTTTAAGCAATGAATCTCGAATCAGATTTATTCTTCAATAGAAAAATCTATAAGGTATTATAAGAAGAAACGACAGATTTTTCCAAAAAAAAATCTTGAACTATCCCGTGTAGGAATGGTAACAGGGATCCGACCGGGAGCCGGCCGGATAGCCCCAGTTTAAACCGGGCGCTGGCCGGGGATACCGGCCGGGATCCGGCTAAAAACGTCACGGTAAACTGGTCGGATTCCGGCTTTCATACCGGCCGGGATCCGGTCGGGTAATCCGGCCACAGAGCGGTTAAAAAATGTTGCTTCTGGCGAGAAATTGGTAACTTGTTTTGTCTTTTAAGGCTCATCGTAAAGAATACGGTGAACTTTAAATGTCAAATCAAGTTAATAAATTCTCGTGAGGAAATTGAAGAAGAATTTCAACAATTGATGCTAGAATCTGCTAGCAATTGTTTTATTTTGGAAACCACGTGGTGATTTGAGGTTAGGAAGGAAGAAAGGAAAAAAATGAATACACAACACTATAAATTAATTAAAAATACTAATTATCCACGCAGTAAGTGGGGTTTTCGAACTGATTACTGAAATAAGGTTCATTTTAATTATGGATCGCGGTTTTATTTGCGAACTTCGAGGAGACGACACGTGCATTCTCGTTCGAGGTTCGAAACTGAAACTTACAAGTGTCTACGCCGACGCCAGCGCAGAAGGCGTCAGACATGGCGGTAAATTTGAAAGTGTACAGACTAAAAATTGTCTGAAAATAGAGAAAATTATAAAAATTGTAATAAATCTGCTGCTGCACATTGCAGAATCGATAACAGTTTTATTTAATAAGTTAAAACATTTTAAAAAATCAAATCTTTTTTTTTAAGAATTCAAAAAGCTAGTTTCTGTTTTGCTGATCTGATAAATCTTTAAATTATACTTTTCAGATAATAATTCATCTAGTATCCGTAAATACGTCTTTGATAATGTAACGGCTCTTAAAAAATGTGTAATTTCTACAAAAAAAAGTATCCTGACCAGTGCCCGGTCGGCTCCCGACCATGAAATCTAACCAGGGTTGTCCCGGCCAGTAACCGGCCGGCTCCCGACTAGGTGATTCGAGAAAAATGTAGCCCGGCCGGCTCCCGACTGGTTCCTGGCCATGAAACCCAAACAGGGGTAGCCCGGCCGGGATCCGACCAGAAAACTTGTTGTAGTAGGGCCAACCGGGGCAATTTCTGCACGGGATATTACAATTCGAATTATATTAAATAGAAAATTTACAAGAATAAGAAATTTTAATTTATTTAGAATTTAATTAAAAAACTAAACATTAAATATTCGAGGGGAGTTAACCACATGCAATTTTTATCTTTATCAGAATTTAAAACTTCAAAGAAATCCAAACAGATTATAATTAATTCAAAGTATTCAAAGAATCCCAAAAAAATCAAAAGCAGTAGGAACTATAAACCTTATAGGGTGCATCTCAGCAACTAAGGCTTCGATTATGATATTACTAAAAAAAAATGGTGTGCCGTTGACAAAAATGTTCTTAAACGGTTTTTATGTCATCATGACCCCAAAGTAAAATTGTGAAAGTCCTAGGACCCAATGTTTGGCCAGTTTTGAGAAAACATCCTTTCAAGTTTTCAGGACCATGAGACACATCGTTCGTCGCCAATTTATAGACTTGAGAAATATCCTCTTCCAACTTGTCCGAAATTCCAGGCGGTAGCGCACCTGGTTTTTAGACGTAAGGTTCGGGGCTGAATTCCCGCTGCTTGTAGTTTTTTCCAGTTTTTAAAATATTTGTATTAGAAAAAATATCAATATATTCAATTCCCTTCTAATAATTTTTTTCATTTATGCAAACATTAATATTTTAAATGCTTTTTTCAATGAAAGACTCACTTCTTCGAAATATTGTCGTTTTTTCCAAAAAAATCTTTTGCATGAATTAATTTATTTATTTATCAATAATTCATATTTTTATATTATTTTATTTTCTATTATTTTTATTCCATTTATATTCTGATTTTGAATATGTTTGCGAAATTTAAACAAATTTATTAAATTAATAACATTCATAGAAAATAAATTTGTTTGCGAAACAAGTTCGAATAAGCGAACTGTTTTTCATTGAAAAAAGAACATTTAAAATGTTTATTTTTGCATACTTGAATAAAAGTTTATCAGAGAATTGAATATATAAATATTTTAATAAATAATAAGTCAAATATTTGGGCCTAGGTATTTCCAAATTTTACTTTGGAGCCAAGATCTTTATTTACCAAAATTATTAATCCACACAGAAAACACACTACCGGGCGCTCCCTTGTAAGATATATATTTTTGTGAATAATCCTAGTCGATTATATCTCAGTAGTATAACTATGTTTAAAAATGTGTATTTTTGTTTTTTTAGAACTTTATAAGTGAGAAATTGAAGTATAATTAAATGTCTCATCGGCAACCTGTCCCCAAATACAAATTCGGAAACTGAAATTAAGCAAAAGAATTCCAAAGAATTAAAAAGAATTCAATAATTTTTTTCGAACCGTAAAATGCCCGGGAATTTTTTGGCTCGATTAAAACGTCCATCTGAATTTCTTAGCCTTCTTAAAATTATTATATTCACTGGTATTTTCCTGTAAAAATACGAGTAGTTCTACTTTTTCGTACTTGTGCACAATTTCCGACCAAGGATTGAAAAAACTTTTAATTTGATTTGTTTCTTCTAATTAATTTTTGTGGAACTTTTGTGATAACAGAGAAAAACTATCCAATTAGGGATTTTAAGGGTTTAAAAATGGTGTTTCATTTTTTTCATAGAGACCTCTAATAAGTAAAGGTAAAAAAATTGATAGAACCAAAAATATGTACTTCATAGAGATGAACAACTTTTATTGAAATAATTTTCCAATACCAGCAACAATCTTCAAGTAAATCAAGAAAAACATGTCTTTCCCGGTTTTTCGGGTTGAAATTTTATACAGCTGGTTTTTAGGTAAGAAGGCAAAGAGTAGGATCACAGGGTCTTTTATTTTCTCAAATTAGTAATTTACGCTACGCCCGACAACTGATATAACCCCTCGTATTAGCCCTTATGTAAAACTTACTTTTAGACATATTAAATAGGGTGATTTTGCACGAAAATAGAGTAATGATATGGAGGAATAAATTCTTTCAAATACAATTAATGTAAATACCATATTGAATACAATATGAAAGACTTTTAATTCCTAAGATTTCAAGTCGAAATATATATTGAATTTTCAACAAACAAGGTTAATTTTCTTATCAGAAAGACGAATTTTCAACAAAATACATGAATTTTCTACCCCGTGTGGAAAAATTTCGTGGCGCTGTACTGTTTCTGTCCAGTCCGCCTTGAGTCGACATTGGCGCGCCACAGGCTGACTGTCCAGTGGCTAGACTGGGATGTAACGCTCGGATCGACTAGTTTCTAGACAGATCGGCTATTTTGATAAAAAATAATTATTAATTAAATAATATAATTATTTGTTATGCCATAAAACTCCAATATATAGATTTTGCAGTTAATTAAAAATATAAAAAAAGTTTTTGTACAAAAAAAATGAAGAAATGAGTTTCCGCAAATCTCTTGTACATACGCCGGGTGTCGAACTTCTGATGTAACTTCCTATTATATTGTTGTAACTTTGTCCCGTCGCCTTAACACCTCGGCCATCTAAAAGTTAAATTTTTTTTCTTTTTTGTCGGATATGAATTTCAATTCATTACATCCTAATATTTATTTCAATAAAACATGAACAATTTTTAAACATTAAAAGTGCTTGATTTGTGAATAAATCATTGAAAAAAATAAAGTTTGTATGATGTTACTTGCGACTAGGCTACGAAATAATGATTGTTTATTATTTCAAATAATTAATACGTTAGGCTTAATTATTATTCACGGAATAAATAATTTAAATAAATTAAATAAATCTTTTATAATAATATTTGATTTTCTGGAATATCATAAATATTATACATAGCATTATACATATTATAATTATTATAAATTCAATATAAATTCATTATAACTTCACTATATAATTCAATTGAAACAAAATGTTTTTAAACTTTCGTCAAAAAATCGTTCTTGAAACTGCAGTTCTTGTATTAAGGTTTCTATCACCTTCAACAATTATTGTTTGCTATCTTAAATATGTGATAGTCTACAATTAATTATTGCTTGGGCATTTGTACAATTGTGTATTGTAATTTCCCAAATCTTTTATTCAAAAATGATTATTTTCTTCTATTCACCTGTGTAATTTTTGTTTAAGTCCAAACCGTGATTCTATCTAGAAACTAGCTAAAATCTGGACAATCTTTATATATTCAAATTCGTAACGAACTCCTAAATAGCGCCAAGAATGGGACTAGACAGCAGAAAGGTTTGAATCAAACACGTAGTAAAACTAGAAAGCGCCAGTGTAGCGCCAGGCTAGTATTGCGTGAATAGACAGACTTGAGAAAAACTGTACTGGCTTTAGCATGATTCAAGACTGCCACGAAATTTTTCCACACGGGACCAAGTAGTTGAATTTTCAACTTATAAAGGGTACATTTCTAACAAAAAATGGATAAGTGCAATTTTCAGTTAAAAAAATTAATTTTTAACAAAAAAACGATTTTTCAACAAAATAGTTACATTTTCAACCAAACAGATAAAATTTCAACTAAAGTGATAAATATTAAAAAAAGGGATGGGGTCAACTTTGCACGTAGCAACTTTGCACGTGCCCAACTGTGCACGTCGATGGCCAGACGGACAACTGTGCACGTCGTTGGTCAGATGGACAACTGTGCACGTGACAACTGTGCACGTGCCAACTGTGCACGTGCACAGTCGTCACTTGGACAACTGTGCACGTGCACAGATGGTACTTGGACAACTGTGCACGTTGAAATTTCGACGTGCACAGTTGTCACTTGGACAACTGTGCACGTGCACAGATGGTACTTGGACAACTATGCACGTCGAAATTTCAACGTGCACAGATGGTACTTGGACAACTGTACA
>CAKNYM010038974.1:0-16651 GCA_932195095.1 Andricus curvator | reverse complement strand
AAAAAAAGTAACAAAATTTTCATCTTTACCAACCCAATAAAAATGATAAAATCACAAAAGGGCCTCTTCCAATTCAGAAAAAAAATTGTAACCCATAATTTCCTCCCCTCTAACTCCCTTTCAACTTAAAAAGTTTGTTACCAAAAATTTTCAAATTCAAACGCTTTTAATTCTGTAATACTTTAAAACTGAATTTACAAATTCTTCAAATTGAAAATGTACTTTAAAAAATTAAGACCTAAATTAAGAAATTTTTAAATAAAAGATTTCAGTATTATGCATTGTAAACTGAATCATTTCATTTTTCAGTTTTTGTTCGAAAATCTTGGAGAATTCCCGGTCAACAGATAAATTCACTGGCATTTCCCGGGTATCAAGAAATCCACACTCATTTCCCGGATTTCCGGTCCAAATGCACCCTGTTTGCTGTACCACAAAGATTTCCACGTGAATAAAAAATTATTATAATAATTTTGAACATACCGAATGGGCCATGAAGAAATTTTACTGTGTGTTCACTCCAATCTGGTTCTGGCATAACCCATTTATTGATGTAATAAGTAGAAGGATGCTTGCCCTTAGGAGGCCAGTACAAAATCCGTCGATCAGTCGATATCCAAATATTTGGAACAGCACTGCACCAATTTTCCCATGACGCAACGAACCAATTACGGTTCTGAACAGGAAGAATAACATGAATGGTTAAAAGTTTTTGAGTAGAAAAGAGAAGGTCGCGAATATGCATTTTGAAATCTAAAATTTAAAGCAGTTAAAATCTTCCCAATGTTTACATTTAAATGATAAGCCTTAAATATGGAATAATTGTATATGTGGAGCAATACAAGTAAGCTGAACGTATAATTAACTCTAGAATTTGAAAATTTTGAATGAGATTTGTACCTGTTGAGAAATAATTGCGGAAATAAAACTTCAATATTGTAAATTTGTAATGTTCTGAATTATATAATTACAAAGGGACTAAAAAATTGAAATTTTCAAACGGGGGCCTTCATAATTTGACAATATTATAAATTAGAATTTTAAAATGTTGAAGCTTTCAAAGCTTGAAGTTACTAGTGTTTTCAATATTTCTAAAAAATGTTAGCAATTTTCTCTTATATTTTACAATTTTTTAAAAAACCGCCATCTTCAAACAAACTAAACTTGATCGAATTCAGGTCTTACTTCTCATTTTTTGAAACTTAAAATTGTACCATTTCTGAAATATTGAATTTTTATATCAATCTCAGAACTTTATAACTTTAAAATATCTGAACTTTCTTTTCGAAAATTTTTGCAAATGGACAGCACATCAAGTAGCATGAAGAATAACAATTTTTATCCAAATCTGAATAAATATAAAGTTGAAAGTGTTTCAAACTGAATATTATAAGGTCATAGTTTTAGAAATGGAATAGTTTTAATTTTGTACTCCTTTGCTACTAGGCAAAATTAAGTTATTAGTAAATTGTCAACTTACTTCAAAGTGTATGCGAATGCACGAGTGGTTTGATGTAATAATAGTCTCGCAAAGGGAGAACATCTTTCTGTTCAATTTCATCAACTGGAAACAATTTTGTATTGGAAAATCCTGATTAGACGTGCAAACCTAGTTCTTTAGAATTACGAGGATAATTTTGAAATCGAGTTAGGCCCGTGAATTATTTTCCAATCAGTACTGCCTTTCCCTTCGTATATGATATGTATTCTATTTGAGCGATACTGTAATTTTTCATGAAATAACAGTTGCCAGACTGTGCAGTGGTAAGAGTAAAATTGCTGAATCTTATTTCTGCGTATGCATCATAAAAATTTAAAGGTGAAGTCACTTGAATTGGTTTTCCGAGCTGAGGGAATGTGTGTGGCTTAATATCCACCTTCACTTGATGTGTGCTCTGAGATGTTTCGACAAGTCTGAGAAATAATTGCCGCAGAGGGTTCAAAAATCTGCGAGTTAATTTTTTTAAATTTGCATATCATTTTTGATTGGATATGCTGTATAATCATCAAGAAGTCCATGTAATAAGGCCTCTTCGGCTAAATGTTGAATACAGTGAATCGTGAATACCGCATTCGTTTCCCCGTGGAGAATTCAAAAAGTTTCAACAAACCATTTCAATAAGTCAGCAGCACATTTATTATTTTCTTTGTAATGTTTTGAATGAGACAATATTCTTAATGCTGCATGTAAGGCATTAAAATGTATAGTATATTTCGGAGACAAAACTTCTCCGAGAATAATAGGACCCGAATATAGAAGAAATAAACGAAATTCAACCGCTTTCCACCGATCTAATTCATTTAGATCTCTCGGTTTTCTAACGAATTCACCTGGTATCCATGGCTTTAAGGACAGTAATATTTCAGATAAGTAGCTTATTTGTTTCGCAGTTAATCTTCCCATCTTTCTATAACCTGCGATTAAAAATTTCAAAATTTCCTTGACAATCCTAGATCTCGTAGATGCATTGGATCTAATGGGAACTGAGTTACCATCTTGATATCAATTAATTCGAAAGGAGAATCTGCAATGTGGTGTCCCTGGTTCAACCGCAAACGAAAGGACGTGTCACTTTTTAATGAACTGTTCGTGCTAAGAAAACACATTCTATGATCTACGTTGTCACCCTCATCAATACAGCGAGGGCAACCGAAGTAGCCATTGTGTGACTTTGTACAAGTCCCCATACTTGTTGCAGGACTGTCACAAATAACTAAATTAATAGAAAATGTATACACTTTCTCATTATAAACAAATCCACTCTGTTTCATATTCTCTAATAAAAGGATTTAAAAATTCACCAACAAAGCTGGGCTTTTCGTATTTGTGGCACGCACCGATGACAAATACAATAGTAGAATCTAGACCAGCAATGTTACCTAAAATAGTCCACAACTGACCATAGAGTTAATTCTGGCGAACGTTCTTCGTCATCCTCATCATCGGAGTAAGTGTCTAATTTTTCCGAAAACTCCTTCTCTTGTTCTTCAATAATAAGTTGCTCAATATCTTCAACTAGGGATTCTTGAGCACTTTTAATTTCAAATTGATCCACTTTATCGATATGCACATTTATATTATCTTTTTCCTCCGAACACACTTCTTCAATTTCAACATAATTATTTTGAATTACAGGTTTGCTTGAAACCTGGAGAGATTGGTGATCACGCAAACGTTGATATCTCAGGCGCCGTCTTTTTTCCGTTGTGACAAATCTCTATAATGCTTCCAGTACATTATATGATATTACACAGGAACGAACTGAAAGCGACAAGTAAATGTCGTGAATCGAAAGTGATATCGCGCGAGAGGTGCAAGAAGAATTAATGTGACAAGAATGTCAAATAAATTTTTCTTTGATAATTTTTGGAAAAAATTTTGACCATTTCCCGGTCAGCACAATTTTTCCCGTTCATTGAAACAATATGTTCTCATCATCAAACAATCGCTTTTTTCATTCTCTTTATTAGTTGATTGCCAACTTTTAAAACAAAAGTAGTACACTAAGGATGCACACTAGGTACAATATCGTCAAAAGCTTGTTGATTGTGCATAGTAGTAATACTATAATAGCTTCATATGATATTGAGATGGACAGTAAATTATTAATTTTATGGAAATATCACAAACTTGTGAATGAAAATAAGATTGAATGGCGAAAGTTAATTAATTTACAGAAATAAATAAATTCAGTTTTGTCTAAAAAAAACTTTTGGCTGTTAATCCATCTTGAAAAAACGAAAATTTGAAATTTTTCTATAATTATATGACCATGTTAGGTGTATGATAATGTCAAAAAATCTGCCCGCTTCGCGGGCACATTCTCATGGCGCGCTTCGCGCGCGGCTCGCTTCGCTCGCAAGTTTGAGCGCGCCTAGGGCGCGCGACTGTTGGATCTCGCGCTTCGCGCTCGATTATGTATTCACCTCGCGCTACGCGCTCGGGCGTATTTGCATCGCGCTTTACGCTAGGCTCCTCTAGATTTTTGAACTTCGTGTTCGACTTCGATGAAAAGAAAAAGTTTGTTTGCAAATATTATAAAATTATCAAAACCTCTACATATTAAGTGATTGTTAAATTTGCTTTTATTTTAGACTGAAAAGGAACTTTATTTACTCAAGGTTCTATCGACCTTAAGGAACACATTCTCATCCAGACACTCGCGCTTCGCGCTCGATATTTGATTTGAAAATCATTTGAACCGTATGATAGAAACAAAAAAGTTTGAGCGCACTTACGGCGTGCGATTTGGTAAATACACTGAGCGCGCACTTTGCTTCGTGTTATATGTTCTTCATATACAAATTACTAAATTTGTATTTGATTTCAAATGAAAAGTAATGATATAATTCAGGCGACAAATTTTATTAGTTAACATTTTATTTTAGCTTGTGCCGTTTATCAAAAAAGTTAATTTTTTCATTTTGAATATATTCTTACCACAAAAATTGATTACGGGTGTGTAAGTCTTTTTTGAATGCACAATTTTTGTTCATTTATATGTTTTCGTACCTTGCATTGTTTTTTCAAAAATTTGATTTTTTTTACTGTCAATGTTATTTTCACGAATAAAACAAAAACCACGCATCCTATCGAAACATGAGTCACAATAAATTTGTACCTCTTCCTTGGATGAACAAATTTTGTTTCGGTCATTTTTTCGTAGCTGGTAATATTCGTCTGAAAATTTGATTTTTCTATTTTCAATGCTGTTTTTTACGAATAAAACAAAAACTACGCGTCATATCAAGAAGTGAATGATAAGAAATTTGTAGATCTTTTTTAGGTGCACAATTTTGGTGAGATGACCTTTTCTGGTATCTTGCATAGTTTTACAGCAAAATGGCTTTTTTGATTTTTCATTAATTTTTTGTGCGATCAAAATTTGAATTTTTTATTTTTCGAAAAATTCAAAAAGTTGTCATGAAAATATTATAGGGTGTTCAGCAATCAACGTTTTTCTCCTCTTGACTTTTTTTCATATCGTGCGTTTTTCGGCTTAAAATGATCATTTTCGTTTGTTTTTTGGAATTTTGAAAATGCTATAACTCCAGTAATTTTTGTTTTATCACGAAAAGTCATAAGAATATTTTGTTCGTCATTTTGCGAACTACTAATAACCGTACATAGAATTTTCAAATCTTCCAAAAAAGTGGTCTCAAAAATTTTCAAAATGTGCTCACTTTTTGGATTTTCATCCAAAATAGCTGGTTAACGAACTCGTTCTCTATTTTTCGGCCATAAAAAAGTGTGCTAAAGCTCAATCAAATCTGATCATTTTTTCGAAAGTTATCGTGGCTACAGACAGACAGACAGACAGACAGACAGACAGACAGACAGACAGACAGACAGACAGACTACAGACTACAGACAGACAGACACCTTCGTAAAAATCGTTTTTTCTGACTCAGGAGGTCTCAAAACGTGGAGATTTGATGAAAACCGACTATGTCAAATTTTACATAAAACCAATACCTTCTCATTAGAATGAGAATGTAAAAACATAAATATTATATATGTGAATTCCATCTGAATAGTAGTTTTAGGCCAAAGTTGTTATAAAACATTAATATTTATAAGACGAAATATAAGATTTGAGAGGAGTCAGTGCGGCAACACCGCACAATTCTGGCTGTTTTGTTTTTCCCTGTTGGTAGCACTGAGCTTTCTATATCTTCAATGGCGGTCAGCAAAGCCCCAAATTCAAGATGTTACAGCAAGAGTTAATCAGCAGATTTTCGTTTTGCTTGCGCTGTGGTTCAGAAGAATATAGGGGAATGTTATAACGGATAAATCGCTCAAACTTTGTCTTCATCTCCGGGAAAAAACACAAAAATCACATGGATCGAATTGTACGAATAGCAGGTAAAAGAAAGCCTAAAGTAATCCCAGCGACAGTTTAAATGCGATGATAGTCAGAAAAGCCCCAAATTGAAGATGTTGCAGCAAGAGTTAATCAGCAGATTTTCGTTGAGCTTGCGCTGTGGGTCGCAAGAATATGGTCGAATGTTATACCGCAGAAATTGCTCAAACTTTGTCTTCACCTTCGGGAAAAACCCACAAAAATCACATGGATCGAATTGAACGAGTAGCTGGGAAAAGAAAGGTTTTGATCGAAACTACAAAATTGAAAAGAAATCGTATGGAACTGAAAAAATTTAATTTAGTTCCTTTATTATTAAGCATTGATTTTTCCAGTTCTTCCTTTTTTATTTATGTATTTCCCGAGTAATCCCACCAACTGTAAGAATCCTCAAATATCCTGACCGAACGAGAAACTTCAAGAAGCATTTAACGCCTTTGGTCGATTGGAGTTACTCAAACCATTTGAAATTTTCCGCCTAACCTACTGCTGTGTGCCATCCTGTTCCTATCCTCCTAGTCGTACCTCAAAACCTATTAATTATTTTTGGAATGCTGTTGGGATTATTACTGCTGATTATTATTTTTGACGCACCCTTCAACTTATCTACCTTGGAGTGTAATTCAAAAGTTCTTATTTTTTGAAGGTTTATTGTCGATCCCCGGCAATGCGAGTGGGACCTCTTTAGCTCAAGCCTTGAACATCAATGTCAACGTTCTCGGTACTAGGGACTTTAAAGTGGATGGTTCTATACAGTCCTGGTAGCCGGCTTGGTTGTTCACATAACTCGGAGAGGATGTGTTGGACAATAAATCAACATCTTATGGACGAAATTGATTGATTATGTTCATCAATTTCGGAACAGAATATTTTGTTTGGATACAACATCCCTAATATCTACTTCTAGTCACATCCCTGAGAGCCCTTTTTTGCTGTTTCAACATTCCCTAGTAACACCAATCAGAACGCACCATTTCAACCAATGAGGATTAAGCTGGTTGCCAAAGAAGTAAAAAACGTTGGAAACCCCTCATCTTTCGTCGAGCAGCTTGCGGAGTAACATCGTTCGTTAGAATATTTAAAAAGTTTAATTTAACCAAAGTGTGTATTCGCCATAATCCTGAATTTCCTATTCTGTGGATTGCTACCCTGTGTGAGATTTTTTGAGTGCTGTCACGGATTAGTTGATAAGGTATACGTTCATCTAACAGATTCAGAAAGGAAGATTTTTAGTCAGATTTTGTGTGGACCCCTTTCCTTTTGTTTTGTGAGTTCTAGCTTGAATTTAGTTTGTTTAATTTAGCCACACAAAATAGAGAAACTTCCTTGACTAAATAAAAATTTTTTTGTATATTGTGGTATGTTCTAGTCAAATAATTTATTTGCTGTGTTGTTCCCCCTTTTCCTGATTGATTTTCTTCAATATTCTTGTATTGTGTTCAGCCCAATATTTGTTTGTCGTTCCCCTGATTTGTTGATGACCCTCCTTACACGCTTTTGCTTAGCAACCCTATTTTGTTCAGATTTTTATACGGTCTTGGAAAACCCGACGAAAGATCCAAAATTGGTTAATTTAATTTTGTATAATTTAAGTGTATTTTGTTTCCGACATTAGTATAATTTAACTATAACTTATAATTTTTAATTATAGACTCAGAACCGAAGGTTTTAACGATAATGAAATTGTCGTTATACTTTATGAAAAACAAATGAGAAACTACTACCTTCTGAATATGCAAGAACACCGTTTTTGCACCCAACCGGTCAATTTTTATGGCAATGCTTATCTTCTAAGTGCATTATTCACAAAAGTCTTGATGTAACTCGCGCATGATTTGCGCGCTTAATCAGCCTTTTTTTAGTTTTTTATTTCTAAAAGTAACCGTCGACATAACAGCAGGAACCACAGTGAATACGCATGTACGCAGTACAATAATAAGTTCATAATACTGCTAGGTACATAATACACTATTTAATATAGCATTGCGTGTATTTCTATGAATTACTAACCAGGCAATAACTTTGGTATGAGATGAACTAATCTTAATTGAAGAACTTCAAAATTTAACCGAAAATTAATTTTAAAAAGCATTTGAAAATTGTATTTACATTCTCTTTTTAGCTATAAATGTATTCAATGAACTTAATAATATCAACATTTTTACGTATACAAAGTCTTGAAACATTTTTCTCAGTCATAAAAAAAAGGAATACTTTATGATGAAGAACAGTCAATGCTATGGCATTTATCACTAACTCAATCATTTTATAAAAGCGGGACGTATTTTTGCGATTGGAGAAAAGAAGAGTTATGTTTTTAGCATAATTGGATAATTTCAAATTCAAGACTTTAGGTATTAAAACGTATATTCAAAACTAAGATTACGATCTTATGACATGGTGAATGTGCCTTTGGCCATCGCTGACCTCCTTGTTTATAGCAAGAAAGCGATGGTGCCGGCATATGATGTTGAAATTATTCTCTTGAGATAAACGTTGTAAAAGTAATACATAAAAATGTAATTCACTCATAGGAAAGATCAAGATCCACATTTATCTTAACAATCTTCATGAGGATGCTTGGAATGTAAAACAAAATTCTGCAAGAATGTAACATTTCGGTCTCGACAGTGAAATGTACCTTATTTTTCCATAATACTTACTGAAAATAAACTATTACTTTGTTTCGTATTATCTTGTGGCACTGCAATTACAGTTTTGAGTTTAAAATTGATTATGCTTGCGAAAAAAACTGCTTTCATCATTAACTATATACTGCTGACGAATTTAAATTATCTTAGGCACACAAAGAAGTGTACGAAGCCAAGAAAGCGACCGATATAACATTTTAGTATTGATCTGGCACTAGGTGAGATACTTTTTTGTAGAAATTACAAATTTTTTCAGACACATGACATGTTCAAAAACTTACTGACTGATGCTTGATGAATTAATATTTGCAAAGTATAATTTAAAAATTAATTAGGTAAATAAACAGAAATTAGCTTCTTTAAATTCTCAAAACAAACAAAATTTAATTGTTTTCAGTGTTTTAACTTATCAAATAAAACTGTTCTCGATCCCGAAATGTTTAAAAGCAGAATTGTTACATTGTTTGTAATTTTCTCAAATTTCAGATAGTATTTAGACTGTAGACTTTCAAATTTACCGCCATTTCTGGCGCTTTCTGGTATCCGCGTCTAGTACTTGCGTTGACACTTAAAAGTTTACAATTTGTCATATTTTCAATTTTCTTTAAATTTAATCTTTCCTAGTACAAAATAACCAAAGATAAGCGCAATCAATGATTTGAGTTTTGCCTTTGTCACGGAACGCCTAGTAAATTAGAGCCATCCTATTTGCGAATAAATTTCTTAAGTTTGATCGACTAATAAAAGTTTGAAAATTGTATATGCGCGATATTCTTTCATTTTAAGCGAAGCACAATCAGGTTTATAAATTCAGATGAAAAGAAGAAGAACCATTATTTCCGAGTCATAACGCCGTAAATATATCGTTTCAAATTGTTCTTTCTCTTCAACTCGGGAGAACTTTGTACGCTTACGGTCGAGCGTACAACTTTTTAGAGGGGCCTCTGTATTTCTTTTAATCTCTTCAGATCTTTTCGAGAGTGCAGTTATTTACACGATAAGAACGATTTCATGGTTCTAGAGATTTGGTTTGTATTGCAAAAAAGTGATCGCAATCTGCTATTGTACTTGTGTTCTTGGCGTTTGTGAACTCATGAGTTACTTTATAGAATAAATGGCTCGACAAACTAGATTGCAGCATAATATTCACCTGAGTTTTTCATAATTAAAAGGAATTCAAATGTAAAACTTTCTATACTATAATTGAAGTCGTTTTTCAAACAGAAACTTAAGTTATGTTTTGGTAAAAATGAAATTAAATACGCAAACAATTGATTAAAATTTATAATGGTTGTCGAAAAGGGATCTAAATCAGTTTCGTAATAACCGCCAGTATCAGATGTTAAAACATAACTCATACCGAAAACTTCCTGAATGGAACTAAACAATAAAAAAAGTTTAACCACATTGATGGAAAATAAGTTTATAAAACTACAAAAGACAGTTAATCCAGAAAAGTCTTTTCTAAAGAGAAAAAATACAAAATCGGAACTGTTATTTAAAAGTGTAAGACGAATCTAAGCGTAGTGAAACAAACTATTTTTTTAAATAAACGTCACTACTACAAGATGTTAAATAAGGTTATAAAGTTGTGTATTATACTCATTTTTGAATATAGTTCTTAAAACATGAATCCTAAGTGAAAAGTGTACACTAGAAAATCATTAAGAAATAAATCTGGATATTCCACAAACACGATACATAAGAGTTTATCACTTTTATGTGAAAGTATCTATGTGATTATTAATTAAAACTGATGTGAATTCAGTTTCTTATTTTCCTCGAAATCGCAATTTCACTGGTTAGGGGCCCCTCTTTAATCAACGGTTTCAATTCGAGCATCAGTATAAATAAAAAAAAACAGCAAAGTATGTTAACAGTAGAAGTAATGATTACAAAAAAATGATTTTTTTCCTGACGATACCTTTCTTGAATCTGCTTCAAACGTATTGAAAAAAACTGTTATAATTTTAAAGTCAAGTAAAAACTCAAGTTTTCAAAAGTCCAGCTACGTATTCACTGTTTTTTTTAATGAGTCAGTTTCCTCAGCTTCATAGGGTTTTATAAATTTTTGGGAAAGTCCAAGATGGCGATACTCGTAGTATCTTTCTTGAAGTATTCTCATTTCGAGAAATAAAATCTAATTTTAATAAATTTAAATTAAAAATTTAAAGATTTTTCGGGTTTCAATCGTGTGCGAAACTATGAATGTTGCCGACGTTTCGTGAACATTGCAGTTCACTTCTTCAGGGCTGACCTGAAACTGAAGGTTCAGGTCATGTTGTTCTTATGTATGTATTCTCTACGATGTCTGTGATTGGCCAGAGCGCCCCCTGGTGTGGGCTGGTTGAACTTGATTGGCCAATCAAGTCTTTTTTAAAAACCCGGGCGGACGGAAAGTCAAATCGGATTGGTATTATATCCATTGTCCCTATTGATGTTATCAGGGTGTTTTAAGATTTCGATTGCTTCTCTATGTTTTCTTGGAAATTTATTGTACGTTTTTGCGATTACGTTTGTTTTTTCAAATGAAATGCAATGTCCTGTTTCAATATGATGCTCAGCTACCGCTGATTGCGTGAAATTTTTTAGCCTGACTTTACTCTCATGTTCTTTTACACGTTGACTTAACGCCCTCCCGGTTTCTCCAATATAGACTTTGCCACAAGAACAAGGGATTTTATATACTCCCGGATCACTGAAAGGTTCTTTTTTATCTTTAGGGTTGTTTAGAAGTTGTCCTATTTTTGCAGGTGGTTTAAATATGTTTTTGTATTTTGTATTTGTATTTGTATTTATTCAAAAAAAGTCCCTAGGGCTAAATAGCCCTCTAAGGAACAAGATAATACAGGGTCATTACAAATTTGTGCAAGCACTGATCGGCAGTATATTTGATTAATCTTATAATCTAATCTATAAACTAAATAAAATAAATAAATAGAGTCGAACTCATAATACGTATCAAATTAGGTATCAGATTAATGCGTAGTAACTAACATTAGGTGATTATTTAGTAGTTCTTGTGCATGTTAAGGTACAAATCAAGAGGGAAAAACTGTGTGTAAAAGAAATACTTTGCAAAAGTTAATGAAAACAAAAGGAAATTCGAAGATGAAATGTTTAAAAACTAAATATAAGAGTTTACCAGTAAGTAATTTCAAGAGTTGGGTCAGGAGTATTGTACAAATATTTGAAAAAGAGATTCTTGAAATGATACAAGGAAGGTGCACTTCTAATATCGTACGGTACTTTATTCCATAACCGGGCACCCCTTACTATAAATGATCTTTGAAGTTGACATTTTCTGTGAAATTGAATCTTAAGGATTTTATGTCTTTTACGAAGCTTAGACTGTGCTGGAAGGTCTCTGTCTACAAATTGGAACAGGTTAAATAGATACTCCGGAGCTTTGTTCTGAAAAAGAGTATAGAGAAAATTACCCATAAAGAATTGTCTTCTCTTGGCAACATTAAGCAGACCAGCCCTATGTCTGTATGCAGTTATGTGTTCGTATTTAGGCAAATTGTAGACAAAGCGAACGCAGGCGTTTAACGCACGCTCGAGCTTTAAATTTAAATCGTCGAACAAACCATCGTATACCAAACAACCGTAGTCAAAGTGGGGAAGGATTAGACTCTTAACCAAAAGTGTCCGAGTAAAGGTAGGTAAAGAGTTCTTATTCCTATATAGTTGCTGTAGAATACTGTACGTTTTCCTCGAGATGCTCTGTACCTGTTCTTTCCAAGACAAGGTACGGTTATGAAAATATCCCAGATCTTTAACTACTTCCGAGAAAGAGATAGCGAGATTCTCAATACGAAGTGGTGGAAAAGATGCCAAAGTTTCAAGTGACGGACATGAAGTAGGTCCAACAACAATTGCCTGAGTTTTGCCTGGGTTAGGAGCAAGTCCATTTTTCCAGGCCCAGAGGATCACACGATCAATATCCTCCTGGATTAAAACAAGTAATTCACTTAGCGAAGAAATTGGCCCCGATAAATAAATTTTGAAATCATCAGCATATTTGTGGTAGCTGCAATGTTGAAGTTCACCTCCAAGGTCAGATGTGAACAAATTGAAGAGGAGGGGTGCCAGAATGGAGCCCTGAGGAACCCCACTCTTAACTTCCCACCAGTCAGAAAGCTCACCACTACTATTAATAATTCTGTGAGACCGACTACTAAAATAGGATTTAAACCACTTGATAACAGAGTTTGACACGTTAAAGGATTTTAACTTTTCTAGGAGTAACTTATGATTGACCATATCAAAAGCCTTCGAAAAATCAAACAGAACAACAATCGTGATCTCCCTATTATCCATTGCTAATTTGAGATCCGTCGTTACTTTAAGGGAAGCAGTAAGAGTGCTATGCTTTGCCCGAAAACCTGATTGCATCGGGTCAAGGGCCTCAGATAATTCGAGAAATTTAGATAGTTGCAGGTGAACAATTTTTTCAAGTGGTTTAGACAGTGCACATAAAATAGAAATTGGCCGGAAGTCTTTCGGGGAAGTGGGTTTAGCAATTTTAGGTATTGGGCATATAACAGCCTTTTTCCAGATATCTGGGAAGATACCGACCTGAAGGGAAGCATTATAGATGTGCAATAGAATAGGAAAGATAATTGGAAGGGCAAGTTTAATTATTTTTATTGATATTTCATCAGTTCCAATGGCGTTTCATTTGATTTCAAGTGTTTTTTCCAAAAGTATTTCAGGTGTGATGTCATCGAAAAAGAAGTCAGAGTCATTAAATGTTGAATTAAGAGGGGTAGTGGAAGATGATGATGATAAGTCTGGAACTGGGAATGTAAAAAAAGTCTTTAAAAGTTCATCAGGCGGAAAATTACTATCTATAGATTCGTGTTTGGGCGCGATTAGGTGTAAACGTCTAAGGAGATGCCAAATGTCCTCTTTTTTATCTCTATGTGCAATCTCGTTATAATTGTATTGATTAAACGCATCTCTAATCTTAGTTTGAACTAAGTTCCTTAGTTTACGAAATTGAGCTTGTATCATACTGCTTTTTGTTCTTTTTGCAAGTCGGCGCTTGCCATCACGTTCCCTCATCAGATTTTTAATTTCAGATGTGATCCAGGGGGCAGCTTTATTGAAATTTTTAGGAACGTGTAGCGGAGAAAATTTATTGAATGCGGAGACTAGGTAATTAGTCAGAGCGTCGATTTTATTATTTATATTTGTGTCTAGTAATATTTTTTCCCAATCATACGTCATTAGATGTTCGTGGAATGTGTGTTCATCAATTTTAGAGAGATTCCGCACCAGTATTTGGGTTGGTTTTGAATTTAGATTATAGGAAAATTTGAAGATAATGTTAATCAAGTCGTGGTTAGAGAGAAAAGGAATAGCATGTTGTTCGTAGGAAACAACCTTATCAATATCGTCTACAATCATCAGCTCAATACGAGTACTGGAACGGTCAGTGTGGTGAGTAGAATCATGAGGTACAATCGAGAGTCCCGAAGAGTATACCAATGATGGTAGATATTTAGAATGATTGGAAGTGAGATTTAGGTTAGTGTTAAAATCTCCAGTAAGGATAATGTTATTAAAGTAAGGAATAAATTAAAAAATTACCGATTCAAGCTCTGTGCCATAGGAGGCATTGGGGGGTTTATAAACTACTCCCACTAAAACACTATCAGAAGTTGACTTAACTTCAACAAAGAGAAATTCGGTCGTGGGTTAAGTAGCTACTGAACTCACACCAACCAGAGTCCCATTCAGACTATCATGCAGAAAAAGACAAACTCCACCACCCCTTCTCTCGTCTCTGTCTCTTCGAAAGAGCGAATAGTTATCAATTGCAACGATGCTAGAGGATAAATTGGGAGTTAACCAGGACTCAGAAACAGCTATTATATGGTAGGAACTTTTACTGAAAAAATGTTTGAATTCTTGAAAATGTGCCAAGAGAGACTGGGCGTTCACGTGACAAATGCTTAAGGTATCCATGGATATATTAAGAGATATATTTTATAGAAAAACAAGTCAAAAATGGGAAACTCACGCAACACACGTAAAAAGTGACTGAGACAAAAAACCATTATCAACACAAACCAAACTAAGTAAGTACAATTCAAATTAGAATATCGGCAATGAATACAAGTAAAAAAGATACTAACAGAATAATAAATAATGTCGAAAACAGTTTCGTAGAACCCTAGACAAATTCTCAACAAAGGTGGACATAATTTCGTAAATCGATATCCGGATATCCGGAGAGCTGTGAATATTGAGATGAAATTAGAACATTTAAGGTATCCAAAGTACACAATTAAACCTAATAGTATACAATTACTTTCAGAAAGACCAGTATAAAGATCAAAAACTACCATTTTAAATATGAGATCATGTTTGCTATCTGAAGATACATATGTACAAGGTATAAGAAACTGAAAAATGTTGAAAATATATTTATCAACGAGCATCGAATAGCCAAAAAATAATAAAATCACACCATTCTGTGTGTAGCCATACCGTAGAAAGTCTAATTGCTATCGGAATCGCTCTACGTGTTGCATCAATGACAGCTGGATCCTAGGCGTGCCATCATCCTTTCGACAAAAGATCTTCCCTCCGGCAATCCAAAGATATTTTATCTTCTTTTCTCTCCTTAAATTCAACGCAGAAGCGTAGATCCTTCGATTATAGGGCGTCAAAGCCTCACGGATAAAAATGAGACTTTTCTCATTATCTGGCCAGCCAAGATTGGTCGTAGAGAAGTCTCGTACTTTTTTCCTCTGCTCTATTATTTTATCTCTTACCAACTGTCTACTAAACTTGGCAACGATGATGGGTGCAAGCAGTGGATTTGACGTTGGAGACTTACGAATGCGATAAACATTCATAATGTCATCTTTAGCGAAGGGAGCATCAAGAGCCTTCGCAACCGATTCTAGGACCGATGGAAGATCCTCATTCGGCTTCATAGGTAACCCGTGAATTTCGAGGGTACTTTGAAGCGCAGCTTGCTCTTGGTAATTGAGAGAAGCTTCAAGTGAGGCGACCTTCAATTTCAGCGAGCTTGCCTCCGTCTTTATCTGCGTGACCTGATCCGCATTGCTACCAGTAGAATTTTCAAGCAGATTGATTCTGCGAGAATTTTCAGAAATATCAATCTTGATTTCCTGAACCGTAGTGTTAATTTTTGTAATCCATTCAAGCTGCTTGGTTTCAAATTCCTTGAAAAGATCTCTAATCTGTTCCTGCGCCTGCACGGCCGCTTCCCTAAGCTGTTCACGCGCCTGCACGGCCGCTTCCCTCTGAGCTTGTAAGACCGCACTGTGAATAGCCTCGATGCATCCAGGCGGCAGGGCCATAGCAGTGACAGGGACGGCAGTAACTGTTGTTTGTAAGGGGTTAGGTACCTGATCCTTACTGGCAAGGTCGATACCTCCACTTAATAAGGAGCTTTGATCCAAACCTGCAGAGGCGTCGCTAGCTTTCGGTGATTTGCAGTTCACGCAAACAAAATCGATTGTTCCCTTTTTTAGATCATCAAATTCTTTCTTTGATAGTCCAACATTGACGCAGGCTAAGTGGCTGAATACACCGCACTTTATGCAGGAAACAGCACCCTGCGATCCTCTAGATATTGTCTTATTACATTCGGGACAAGCACCCATTGCAATACGTATTAACTACGCGAGAACTGTCGACCTCCGAAATTGAAAAACAGACTTTTAAGCAGCAAAGAGCCCAAAAATCACTAAATGCAACATATACACTGCACTCCGAACACAAATACAGTCACTGAGATACAATAAAAAGTTCAAAATTGCCCAATAAATAAGTTATGGCAAGTAAAGAACGAGACGAAACGGAGCGCACGTCAAGAACCGAACAGGGCTTGTCAAAAAAAGTTTTGACGTTTGATGTTGTACTTGTTGAGAATTCTTCCTATTTGTTCTGTCATACGTTGAATGTAGGGTAGGGTTGTGGTCATTTTTCTCTCTCTTTCTTCAGTAGGTTGTGTTGACTTGGTTTGTTGAGTGTATTTTCTTATTGCTTTATTAATTTGTTTGTTTTTGTAATCGTTTTGTATTAGAGATTGTTTAACATTCTCTAGTTCTTTTTGTAAGTTATCTTTATCTGTTATGGAGACAGCTCTGT
>CAKNYM010038973.1:0-24233 GCA_932195095.1 Andricus curvator | reverse complement strand
AGAATTAAAAAAAATGGTTTGATTTTAAACGCTTTCATTTAATTTTGAAGTACATAGTATTCAAATTTAAAAAATTTGTTATTCAAGGTTTTAAATATAAATTACAAATTAAACTAGTTATATTTCGAATTGGAAGCATCTAAAGTGAAAATTAAAAAATTTAAAATTCGTCAATTATAAATTTAAAATAATAATATTATACATATTAATAAAAATGTTATCATGAAATAAAGCTTCGAAGCAAGAGCTTTAAAAATTAAATCAAGCCGCATTTAAAGCTTTAAAAATTATAAAATCTTCAGAAAAGAGATCATTTAAAATTTTCGTTTGTTTTAAACTGAAAGTCATTACAAAATTGAAAAATTTTTATTTAGAAGCCTTCAATCTCAAAAAGTATCACTCCTAAGCATATGAATCTGAATTTTTAAATAATAAAATTTGCCATTTCTAAAAATTGAATAATTTTTTATTTTCAGTTCTTAGAATTGAAGCTTGACAGAGATAACCTTTAATCAACAAAAAAAGATTTCCGTCTGAGGATTTTCTGTTTTATGTCGTATGTCATTGTATAAAATATGTCATGTAACAAAGTATATCAACATATATGCTCACAGTTTGAACAAGGATTCCAGAAAACCAGATTTTGTTGATCCAACGTTATCTCTGACGAGGCTTCACTTTTTTTAACGTCGGAATTATTATTCTTTTTTTAATTAATTAGTATATCATTAAATCTGATATAATTATTAAATGTGAAATCAAATTATTCTAAAGTATTCTAATAATATAATGAGACTACAAAAAACGGAATGAAATTCTACCAAAAACTTCTGCGATGCAAATTCGAAAAAAAATTTAGAAGCTTTTTAATAATTTTGAAAGATTTTGAGATTAAATTTTTTAAAAGGTTTGTGGGAAAATATTCTCAAGATTGATGGGAAATTTTCAAATGATTTTTCTTCTAATCAATTATAAGAGAACATTGAAAGAGATTACAAAACATTTTTAATTATTTTCTAAAATTTTGAAAAAATGTGTAAAAGATTTTAAAGCAAAAATTTTGCCATAATACATCATTTCAGAACTATTTTAAGTAAGTTTAAGAGATACCTAGATGTTTTGGAATGATTCAAAGGAATAAAAACTTATAACAAATTTTAGGAATATTGTAAGGTTTCAAGAAAGTGAAAAATTTTTTTAGGTTCCTAGGAAAAATAAAAATGAGTTTTTGTTTTGAAAAATTAATTTTAAGAGAATATTTAAAAAGATTTCAAAACATTTCAATGCATTTCTAAAATTTTCAAACAAGAATCTGAAAGATTTCAAGACAATTTTTCTAATTGTGCAGATTTGCAAAATTAAAAAAAAAAGTTCACGAAAAATTTGAATAATTTCAAAATACTAGAAGGTTAAAAATTTTGAAAGGATTAAAAAAATAATTTTCTAAATATTTGTGGGAAAATTTTACATGATTTTTCATTTTGAAAAATGAACTTTAAGAGAAAATTGAAAAAGATTTCAAAACGTTTTAAAAGATGTCTTTAAATTTCGAAAAAGAGGGGAAGATTTTAAAGCAAATTTTGCCGTAATACATAATTTCATAACAAATTTTAGGAATATTTTAAGGTTTCCAGAAAGTAAAAAAATTTTTTAGGTTCCTAGAAAAAATTGAAATAAGTTTTTGCTTTGAAAAATGAATTTGAAGAGAATATTTAAAAAGATTTCAAAACATTTCAAAAGATTTCTAAAATTTTCAAACAAGAATCTGAAAGATTTTAAGACAATTTTTCTAATTGTGCAGATTTGCAGAATTAACAAAAAATTTCACGACAAATTTGAATAATTTTAAAATACCAGAAGGTTTACAAATTTTTAGAGGATTAAAGAAAGAATTTTCTTAATATTTATGGGAAAATTTTACATGATTTTTTATTCTGAAAACTGAATTTTAAGAGAAAATTGAAAAAGATTTCAGAGCATTTAAAAAGTTTTCTTCAAATTTCGAAAAAGGGTAGAAGATTTTAAAGCAAACTGGTTCAATTTAGTAAGGTTCAAAAATAAAATAAAAATTGAGCAAATTCAAGACATAGCTAGAAGATTTTAAGAGATTATAAAAAATTTCTGATCATACAATTATTATCTAATCAGCAATAATTAATTATACGATTAGAGATTTTGAAAAAATCCGAAATTATTGTACATTTCGTTGAAAACGTTTTTCTAATTACATAAATTAAAGTTTATTTATTTAAATATTTTTTCTTGTATAAGACTGTGAGAAACCAATGTTTGCCTCTTAAAATTGAGAAATAAATTTTTCAAAGAAATGAAGTGGTATGAAAATTTGCCTTTTTTGATTTTTTTCTATATTTTATATTTACTTTACGATAATAAGATATAAAAAAAAGTTGGAAATTTTATTTTGCAAAAAAGTTTTTACTTCACATTCAAAATAATTTTTGAATTTTTAATGGTGATACTTAGAGAACATTTTCATTAATTAATATGAAACCTGCAAAAGAACTTGTGAAAAATGCATTAGAACTCAAATATATAGTTTAGAAAATTTTGCAAATTTTTTTGACAAATAGGTACAGTTTTTGATTTTTTTGGCATTTTTTAAACCGAAAATCGGTACTTCAAATAAAAAAATCATCGGATTTTGAAGAAAGTAAAAAATTATTTAAGAATTGTAGGTTATGATCGGATTTTTCACAGAAAATCGGTTCTCACCCTCATTTCTAATCATCCTCCTTACTTCACCTCTCTTCATTTCCCCTCACTTCCCATATTTTCACTCCCCTCATTTTTCCTATTATCCTTCCCCATATTTTCCCTACTTATCCTCCACTTATTTGTCCTTACTCCCCCTATTTCCCTCTACTCACTTCCCCCACGTCCCCTCCCTAATTTCCCTCACTCATACTTCCTCCTTTCCCATAACTCTTCCCACTTCCCCTATTTCTCCAACATCCAACACTTCCCCTTCTTTCACCTCCCCCCACTTCCCCTTCTTTGATCACACCTCAATTTCCCTACTTATCTTCCCCATTTTTCCTCTCACTTTCTCTAATTTTTCTTCCCTTTTTTTCTTTCACTCCCCATACTTTACCTACACTCATTTCCTCTGTTACCTGTACTCATTTCCTCTTTCTTCTCCTACTTCTACTTAACTTATTTTCCCTCACTTTCCATATTTTCCTTCACTCACTTTCTTTACGTCCCCACATCTCATCTCCCCTACGCCCTTTCTTTCCAATCACTCCCTTACTTCGCCTACTTCCCATTCTTCCCCTCCTCTTCCTTTTCCTCTTTCCCCCCACTTATATTCCCTCTCTTGCCCTTTGTTCCCCTACTCTTCCTTCCTTTGTCTTCTTTCACTTCCCCTACCCTCCCTCCACTCATTTTCCTCGCTTTCCTTCGCCTTCTCTCGTTACTCCTTACTATCCTTATGATTTTTCTCTAATTTCCCGTCACTTACCCTATTTCCCATTAATAATTGGCCCTAGGTTCCTACTTTTCATTCTCCCAACTTCCTCTCCCTCTTTTTCTATCCCTTCCCCTACTTTCCCTCCTCTCATCACGCCTCATCTTCCCTAATTATCTTTCCTTTTTCCCTCTACTCATTTTCTCAAACTATGCCCCCTTCCTTCGTTTCAGTTCACATTCCTTTACTTCTCCACCACACCTACTTCCCATACTTCCCCTCCTCTCATCTACTCTTATTTTTCCTACTTATCTTCTCCCTTCTTTCCCTCACTTTCCCTAATTTTCCTCTCCTCGGTTTCTTTAACTTTCCCTACTTTCCTTTTACTCATTTCTTATTGCTTCCCCCCTTTCCCTCACCTTATTCCCCTATTTCCCCTCACTTCCCCTAATCCCCCGTTTCTTACTTAACTTCACTTCCCCTACCTTCTTTCCCATCAGTCCCCGTCTGCTTTCTCTCCTCTTCTCACCCCTTATTTCCTCTACTTATCTTTCTCTTTTTTTCCCTCACTTCTTCTACTTTCCCTCCTTGGAAAAAGTACAGCAGACGGACGGGCATACGACCGAAACTTATTAATTCACAATCATCTGCAGCCTACAATTCTCAACCGATTTTCAATTTTATTTCATAGAAGTGATCAGCTATAGTTGCACAAGATCGTCTATAGATTAGATTTTCTAATTATTTCTCATTTTCTATTTTTTATATAAATAAACAAAGAGAGAAAATGGGACATTTTTTAGTTATTATTTTTTATCTTCAAATCAATAACTTAATTAATCCCATTCTCCACGAAAATGAAAGTCGAAGTATCGAAAGAATATAAATAATTTACAGGATATCGAATCTAATTGTTATAAACAAATTATATTAACAAAATGTCAACAGATTGGAAATTTTACTTGCAAAGTATATTTCTGAGTTGAAATTGCTTGATTCTGTCAACAGGATCATGTATGATCATAACAATTTGTTGTATGGTATAATTTGTTTATTTTATAAACAAATTATGTAAAAAAATGCATAGTTTAGGCGTTTATTGGCAGAAAGTAATCATTTCTCTTTCTTAGTTCCTTTAAATTATATAAGTGGTAATATTCAGTGATTAATATTGGTCATTTGATATTATTTGTTTATTGTATAAACAAATTTTATAAACAAATGCATAGTTTGACCATTTATAGATAGAAAGTGATCGTTTTTCTTTTTAATCGTCTAAAAGTTACATAAGTGGTGATATTGAGTGACGAAGCGTTGTCGATCGATATTATTCCTTTATATTATAAACAAATTTTATAAACAAATGCATAGTTTGACCATTTATAGACAGAAAGTAGTAGTTTTTTTTCTAATCGTCTTCAAATTACATAAGTATTGATGTTTAGTAACAAAGAATTATCAATCGATATTATTCGTTTATATTATAAACAAATTTTATAAACAAATGCATAGTTTGAACATTTATAGACAGAAAGTAATAGTTTTTTTTCTAATCGTCTTCAAATTACATAAGTATTGACTTTTAGTAACGAAGAATTATCAATCGATAATATCTGTTTATGTTATAAACAAATTTTATGAACAAATGCATAGTTTGAACATTTATAGATAGAAACTGATCGTTTTTCTTTCTTATCGTATTCAAATTATCTTGGTAGTGATTTTTAGTGATGAGGATTTGTCATTTGATATTATTTGTTTATTTTATAAACAAATGCATAGTTTAGCCATTTGTAGACAAAAATTCATCCTTTTTTATTATTTCCTTCAAATGATATCACTGGAAATATTTTGTGATGATCTAGAAGAATTAGCTTCCAAGTTGTACTTGTCAATCATTTCAATAATTCCAGGATCCATTTCAAATTCATTCTTGCTCCACTTTGAAGACGATTAGAAAGAAAAACGATCACTTTCTATCTATAAATGGTAAAACTATGCATTTGTTTATTAAATTTGTTTATGACATAAACAAATAATATCGATTGATAATTCTTCGTCACTAAATATCATCACTCATGTAATTTGATGACGATTAGAAAGAAAAATGATCACTTTCTATCTATGAATGGTCAAACTATGCATTTGTTTATAAAATAAACAAATAATATTGAATGGCCAATCTCAATCACTAAATATTACCATTCATATAATTTGAAGGTACGAAGAAAGAAAAACGATTACTTTCTGCCAATAAACGCCTAAACTATGCATTTGTTTACATAATTTGTTTATAAAATGAGCAAATTATACCATACAATAAATTTTCATGATCAAACATGATCCTGTTGTTAGAATCAAGCAATTTCAACTCAGAAATATACTTTGCAAGCAAAATTTCCAATCTGCTGACATTTTGTTAATATAATTTGTTTATAACAATTAGATTCGATATCATGTTAATTATTTATATTCTTTGGATATTTCGACAATTATTTTCGTCGAGAATGGGTTAATTAAATTATTGATTTAAAGATAAAAAAAATACTAATCAAAAAATGTCTCATTTTCTCTCTTTGTTTATTTATATAAAAATAGAAAATGACAAAAATTAAAAAATCTAATCCATAGACGCTCTTGCGCAACTATCGCTGATCACTTATATGAAATAAAATTGAAAATCGGTTAAGAATTGTAGGCTGTAGATGATTTTGAATAGTAAATTCCCGACATCCCATTTGCCTCCTGGGACATTCAGTAACAAAACTATCTGAAGTTATAATAAAAATCGTTTTGGATTTTTTCTAGGGGTTGCTATCTGTTTCGTTATATTATTATCATTACTGAAAAAAATGGGGTTCCAATTAGAACCAATTTTTGGTTCCTAAGGAGCTGCAACAAAAAAGTACCCTTTTTGCTAAAAAGGAAAACAAAATTGCGAATTCGTGCCAAAGGAGACTCCAGTTCGATCTCCAAAGGAACCCAAATTTATTAAAGACTTTTTCTTTATTTTTAACTTTTACGTTAAAGCACACATGTAATAAAACTCTGACGGACATAATTTAATGAAGAGAATTAAATTACAAAATATTATCGCAATGATAATGAATAGAAGGACTTGATAAATATAACTTTCAGGTTATGTAGCAAACTTGTAAACATAAAGGCTTATTCACATGCCATATCAGTTCAAGCATTCTCCAAAGGAACCCTTTCGGGTTTCAAAAGGAATTCTTTAGGGTCTCCAAAGGAACTCTTTTTTCAACCAATTTTTTTTTAACAGATCAGGGGCCGTCCATAAACTCTTTTCCCCTTTTTTTTGAAGAATTAATAATTTTTTCCTTGTTTTCAAGAAACTTCCCCTCTTTCTTGGCGTCGCTTGAATTCAAACAAAATAATAGAACCAAATAAGAAAATCTAACTATTCTTGGTTAAAAGTTCATTTGTTTTTTTTTCCGTTGAAAAGTCTACCATTACTATATTTTTGGTTTGGAATTCATCTTGTTTGGCTGAAAATTTTTTTAGGGTTTCCAAAGGAACCCTATGGGTCTCCAAAGGAACTCTTTAGGGTTTCCAAAGGAACCCTTTTGGGTCTCCACAGGTTTCTATCGAATTTCAAGTACTATAAGATGCCAACTTCTATTCAAACCGCAACTTTAGTGAACACCCAGTTTTTTGTGAGACAATATCTGAGTAATGAATGATGAGTTAAAAATATTGGATTCTAGTACAAGAATACTTTCAAGTGAATTGTTTAAACTTTTTTTTTTCATTTGAGAATCGATATAATTCAAAGATAATTTTAGATGACGGATTAGCTTAACAGATGAGGGGCCGAATGGAAAGTCTTTTCCCCTTTTTTTAAAAGAATTATTCATTTTTTCCTTGCTTTCAAGAAACTTCCCCTTTTTCTTGTCTTCGCTTGTATTCAAACAAAATAATAGAACCAAGTAAGAAAATCCAACTATTCTTGTTTAAAAGTTAATTTGTTTTCTGTTAAAAAAAGCCTACCATTATTATATTTTTGGGTTGGAATTCATCTCGTTTGGTTCAAAATTCTACAGTTTTGATTAAAAATTTAATTATTTGGTTGAAAATGCAAATATTTTGGTAAGAAGTTATTTTTTTTGTTTAAAAATTCAAATACTGGGTTAGAAGTTGAACTTATTTGTTGAAAATTCATTTTTTTCTTTGATGATTCACCTCTTTGGTTGAAAATTTAACTATTTTATTGAAAATTCGTTTCATTTTCTCTTGAGAATTAATTTTTAACAAAAAATTTTAATATTCTATCTTTGTTTGAGAATTCATCTTTTTTAGTTGAAAATTCAAGTGCTTGGCTGAAAATTAACATGTATTTGGTTGATGATTTATATTTTTTTTGTAGAAAATTAATCTTGTTGGTAAAAAAGTAAACGTCTTATTTCAAAATTCATCACTTTAGTTAAATATGTAACTATTTTGCTAAAAATTAGTTTTGTTCTTGCTGAGAATTGATTTTCTTCACTAAAAATGGTACTATGCAATTTTTGGGTTAATGTTGATCTTTTTTGGCTGAAAATGTATGTACTTTGTTAAAAACCCATATTTTTTGTTCGTTAAAAATGCATCAGCTTGGATGAAAATTAATTTGTTAACTTTTATGGAATTAATTATTATTATATATATATATAAATTAATTCTTATGGAAAATGATTATTTTTGGTTAAAAAATAAACTTCTTGGTTGGAGGTTCATTCTTTTTGGTTAAAAATTCAACAGTTTGTTTGAAAATTAATGTTTTCGTTGAAGATTCAACTATTTTCTTGAAAATTCGTCTTTTCTAGTTAAATTCAATTGTTTTTAACTTAAAATTAAAATAATTTTTTATTGAATTATTAACTACTGCATGTTTTGTTAAGAAATTATATTTTGGTTGAAAAATTAAATTATTGTGATTTCAAATTTTTTTTTAATTGCTGGATTTAAAGTTAAAATACTTTGTAATAAATCCTTATTTTTCAGTTGAAGATTCATCATTTTAGTTGCCAATTGAACTATTTGGTTGTAAATGAACATTTTTTTTAGAAAATGTATATTTTCAGCTTAAAGATTGAACTATTTATTTGAGAATTTAACTATTTTTTAGAAACTAATTTTTTGGTTAAAACTTAATTTTTTTTCTGAAAATATAGCTATTCCGTTTTTGGTGAAAAATTTGTCTTTTATAAGCTAAAAATTCAACTATTTTGTGGAAAATTTCGTTATTTTCTTTTGAATTCAACAAGTCGTAAAATATCATTATTTATTGTTTGGTAATTATTTGTTTAAACTGAAAACTTGAAGATTATATTTTTTGTTGAAAATTGATCTTTTTCAGATGAAAATTCATCTTTCCTGATTGAAAATTAACTTTCTTGAAAATTTTTCTTTCCAGGTTGTTTGTTGATAATTCAGCTATTCAGTAGAAAATTAAAAATTTTAGGTAAAAATTTATCTAGCTAAAAAATTCAGCCATTTTGTAATTTAGGAAGTGATGTAATTGTAAACAATTACATCACGGGCAAAATACTTTGAGGCTATTCTGCGAAAAAACGAATGTTTTCTGCCTTTAAACATCCAGACTATGTATTTGTTTATATAATTTGTTTAAAAAATTAATAAAAAATATTTGATGATAATTTCCCATCATTAAACTTCACTGGGGACATGATTTAAGGATAGTTAGGAAAAAAGGGATTTTTTTCTCCCTCTAAATGGCCAAGTTATAAATTTGATTATATAATTTGTTCATAAAATCAATAAAAATTATGGAATGATAATTCACCATCATTGAACATCACTGACGACATCATTTGAAGAAAATTAGGAAAAAAAAAGATTTCTTTTCGCCATTCAATGTTCATACTGACTATTTGTTTATATAATTTGTTTATGAAATTAATACAAAATATAATAAATATGAGGAAGTTTAATAGAAAAAGCGTTTTTTTCGGCCTTTATATGTCCACACTGGGCATTTGTTTATATAATTTGTTTATAAAATCTATGAAAAATGCGGGATGATAATTTTCCATTATTAAACATCACTGGCGACATAATTTGAGGAAAATTAGAAGAAACAACGATTTCTTTCTGCCTTTAAATGTTCAAACTGGGCATTTGGTTATATAATTTGTTTATAAAATTAATACAAATTATCGGCTGATAATTTACCATCATTGAATATCATTGGCGACATCATTTAAGGAAAATTAAAAGAAAAAAAAATGTCTTTTCGCCATTCAATGTTCATTCTGGCCATTTGTTTATATCATTTGTTTATGAAATTGATAAAAAATATTGAATGATAATTTTGCATCATTAAATACCACTGGCAATGTAATTTGAAGACAAGTAAGAGAAAACACGATTACTTTCTGCCTTCAAATGTCCACACTAGGAATTTGTTTATATAATTTGTCTATAAAATTAATAAAAAATATCGGATGTCGAATTTTTATGATCGGGTATTATTTTTTCGATGAAAGCAAGTAATTTTAACGCAAAAATTTACTTTGCAAACAAAGAATCCATAGTGTAGATTATTAGTTAAGTTAATTTGTTAATAACAATTAACTTAACAATTTAATAATTTTTTTTTGCTTTCAACTACCCCCGTGCATAAATTCTGGCAATGCTGATCATAGAAAAAATGTTTTCACAAAGATAAACAAAAAAAACGAAAAAATCGATTTTTTCTTCACTTTTTGCATTAACATAAAAGTTTAACCAAAAAAAATTCAAAAATCAGGCCACATGAATCTCTTCCAAACTTAATGCTGGATTTTTCTGAAAAAAAAATCCAAAAGCAGTTAAGAATTGGCAGCTACAAGTTATTTTGAAACCCGTTTTTTGATTTCATCCCACTGTGGCACCCTATTGAAGCGTTCATCATTCAACAACAAATTAATTACATTTTTTGAGGGTCCTAATACACTACTTCTCCACATAGTTCCAATTTCGATTTCCATATTTTCTCTTTCGAACCACCCTCGTGAGTATACATGGGCACGAAGTCGAGGGTAGATTTTTCCGCGCCTTGATATGATTAATACTCGCGACCTGGAAAGGGGGGTGAGGTAGGGGTGGTTAAGAGAAGAAGGGGTGGCAAGGGATGGACCGAGGGGCTTGGACGGCGTATAGCAAATCCCCGTCAACCGCATTCAATTACGATGTTATCGCGAATACAGATGACGGTTATTTCCTTCGGTACACCCTATACATAACACCGTCGCTGTTAAGGCTATAATGGCGGCCGGCCGTCCGCGTGATTGTTTTAGGATGTATGAGACGATCTTGGATAAAGGCGCGCCAATTTTTCGCATAAACCCCCTACAGAAAGTACAATAACATCGACCTTCAAGAGCTCCAACACATTGTTAAACATAAATATATTTTTTCCTATTTTTTAGGTTGAATCTAAACGTACGGACCTTGTAAAGGGAAGAAGGAGCTGGAAAAGGGGAGAGGATTTTAAGAAGAGTGGTATCCAATTATTAATAACTTCATGATATGCTGAGCGCCTGCAAAAGATGGTTTCGTAGCCTGTGAAGACTTTAATTAGGGCGTTAAAATCACCCACTCCCATGCTCTCCCATGCACTCACCCTATATTTCCCTAATCCCTCTTCGCTCACTTCGTTCTTGTCCTACCTTTTCCAATATCTTCCTCCTTCACTTCTCCCTCTCCTTGCTCCTCCAGCTAACACTCCTTCTCCCCTACTTTCCTTCCCCAGTCCTCACTTTCCCTCCCCTCATTTCCCCTCACTCCACCTACTCATCTGCAACTCACTTCCTCTCATTTGCCGTCTGACTGTTTTCATTTACTGTTCTCTCTTCACTTACCCTACTCCCCCTCGATTCCACTACTTCTCCTCCCCTCACCGCCCCGAATTTCTCTTCTCTTCATATTCTCTACTTCACCTCCCCTCATCACCCCTTATTTCCACTACTTTCTCTTCTCTCATGATATGCCGCGCGCCTAAAAAAGGGGTTCGTATCTTATTAATACGTTAATTAGGTCGTTTGAATCACCCACTCCCATGCTTTATTCCTTTAATCACCCTACATTTCGCTACTTCCTCTTGGCTCATTTCACCCATGCCCTCCCTTTTCTAATATTATCCTCCTTCACTTCCCCCTCTCCTTGCTTCTCCAGCTAACACTCCTTCTCCCCTACTTCCCTTCCCCAGTCATCACTTTCCCTTCCCTACTCATTCCCATTTTTTATCATTTTTCCTACTTTCCCTCACTTACAATCACTTTCCTTATGCACTTCCACTCCCCTTACTTCGCGTCATTTTTTCTAGTCTCCCACCCCTCATTTCACCTCATTTCTCCCATTACCTCTCTCGTCATTTCCTTTACGTTTTCGTGTCTTATTTCTTCTAACTTCCCCCACTTTCCCTTACCTCATTTCATCTTACTCCCCTTACTAATCCGCGAATCATTTCCCTTAATTTTCCCTCCTTCATTTTCTTTACTTTCCCTCCCTTAATTTTTCCTCAATTCCCAAACTCTCCCTCCTCTCATTACTCTTCGCTTACCCTACTTTCCCTCGCCTTTACTAATACTCCTCCCCTCACCTCCCTTCACTTCCCCTTTCCTCATTTTCTCGCATTTCCTTTACTTCCCCTCCCCTCATCACCCTTATTTCCTTAAGTTTATATTCCCTCATTTCCCCTCACTTCTCCTACTTTCCCATCTCCTATTTTTCCTAGTTTCCCTTTCCTAATTTCCCCTATGCACGTTCAAGCTCCAGGAATTTTATTTCCTAACATCAAAAATATCCAAAATTTAGAAATCCATTATTAAACAAAGTATTAAAAATAGAGAGTTTGAAAAATTTTTGAAACATTAATTAATAATTTTTTAATTGGAAGCATTTCAAATTTGAAAAAAATACAATGAACAATTTTAAATTGAAAACATTCAAAATCAAACAATTTTAGGTTGGGTTGAGTTTTGAAAAAAAGAAAATATTTCGAATGGAATGAAAAGGAATTGAACTTGTATTGTTTCCAAATTAAAGCGTTCAAAATTTAATAATTTGAAATTTAAAGAGTTTGAAATTGACAAATTTTAAATCCGAAGGTCTCAAAATTGCAAAATTTCCGACTAAAGTTTTGGAAATTGAACGGTTTCATTAGAAAGGAATTTAAATTGTTTCATTTCCAATTCAAAGCGTTCAAAATTGAATAATTCATAATTCAAAACTTTTGAATGGAAATCATTTTCAATCCGAAACGATTTAAATTTGACAATTTTAAATCAAAACCTAAACTGAATGTTTCAAAGTGAAAGCTTCTGAAATTCTATGACTTCAAATTGTTTTATGTACGTAAAAAATTATAATTTAACATCAAAGTAGATTAGACCAATTTTTCTAAAATCCGGAAATAAATTCACCGTCATTTACAGCGCTAAAAATAAAATTTTGTTATGATAAACATTTCAAATTGAATTTTTCTTTTGAAACAACGTCAAAAATAAAGCAATTTTCAACGGAAATCTTTCAAAATGAAAAAAATTGTGTTTGAAATTTTCAATATTTTTGAAAATTAAAAAAAATATAAGTTCTGAATGCCTCGTTCTCAAATATTTTTATTTTTAAGGCTCGAGTTTGAAAAAATTATATTCTGAATATGTTACTGTGTTAAATATATTCTGAAGGCATTTAATTAAAAATTGTTTATTTACAAGCCCATTAAACTAAAAACTGTACAACTATCAAGTTTTTCGATTTCATTTTCTAAAATTTCGATGAATTAAAAAAACTAGACAATAGTGAACGTTAAAAATTGAAAGAAAACAATTGAGAATATTTCAATATAAAATTATTTAATTCGAAACTGACACAAATTCAAACTAAATAATTTAGCATATTAAAACCTAAATTATTAAATATAAGACTGATTTTCCAGGCTTTCAGTATGGAATTTTACAATTTTTTACGCTATTTAGACGGTAATTAAGCTTTTCAAACGTCCCCAATCCCATACTTTTACACTCTACTTCCCCTCCAATACTCCAATACTTCTATCTCTACGACTTTCCCCTCTCCTCACTGCCCTAACTAACAGACCTTTTCTCTTATTTTCCTTCATTAGTCATCACTTTTCCAATCGTACTCACCTTAATTCCAAGGACCACCGCAGTTGCCTGCGGTGAAGGGGAAGTGATACCCCTACTTGGCGGGTCCCTGGGTGGCGAATAGGGGAATGCTCGCTGGAAACAGAGGATAGGGCTGAAATAAAATAGGCCCAGCGGACCAAGCACACATGATCGGTGCAGACCGTACCTACTGGGAGAGCTTCGAACCGGGAACAGGGATGAAGCTTCTGTGAGCTTCCTCTGTCGAGGTGTGAGTTGCGGTTGGTCATCAGGAATCCAGCTCGTTCGAGCCCTGATCAGGAAGTGCGTGGTGGCTGTAGAGGTCGGAATCTGCAGTGCTCCGGGCGAGTCCGGTCCAACCGTGCATTCCGGGAACGGTTAAATGAAGGCTGGGCCCCACGGAACTGGGGTAGGACTACGGTCCTACTACAAAATAGAAAGAATCGAAGATCAAGAACTGATGGACACGGACATCAAGAAACCAACGACAACGAAAGTCACTTTGATGGAGAAGAGCAAAGCGCCAAACCTAGGAGCTGCTCCCAAGATTACGGAGGAAACTTTGCGTCAGGATTGCAAAGGACTTGAAGCGGCGGAGGAAAAGAGCCTTTTGGAAGTTTATAAATTGGTTGAAGAAATGGCAAAACACACGGAGACAAGAAGTAACACTGATAAGACTTACAAGAGCCAGCGGCTAGAGATAAGATGGCACTTCTACTTGCACACAGAAATGCTTTGAAGAAGGCAAGAAAAAAGATTATAACTTTCAGAGAAGAGAAGTTGGCGCACCTGCTCACACCAGGAGCACAAATGGACGGCAGAAGTGGCGTCACAGAGAGGACACCAGGATCTCAGGCCAAGAAAAAAAAACCTGTGACAAGCACGTCGAGTCCTGAGAACGGAGAGACTTTGAGGCCCGTGAAGAAAGAACAGGTCGCAGGGGCTGCCAGTGGATGGAACGAAGTAGTTAGCCTCAAGAAGAAAACAGAAATAAAGGAGCAGGTAAAAAATTGAAGCGGTGATAATTAAGCTAGCAGCCGGACGTAGCTTTACTCAAGTCGTAAAAGACATTAGAGCAAGCGTCAAACCGGACGAAACGGAAGTGGAAATCAGGGCCATCAAGAAAATCGGTCAATGGCATGTACTTTTGGAACTGGGAGCATCGGATGAAAATCGGGGTAAGTTTAGTGATGCGCTACAAAAGGCCAATAAAGGAACTGGGGAGGTACGGCAAGCAACGCCACGTGCGCAGATTCAACTATGGGACCTAGACGTTGCAACCACCACAGAAGAAATAAAGGAGGCTCTGAAGCACCTGATCGGACAAGAAGCTGTCGAGAATGCGACAGTTCATATGACCAAGACGGAGTTTCGAGGGAGCCTAATGGCTTACGTCGAATTGAAGGAAACAGAAGCTATGAAGGTGAATCAGCTTGGCCACATTGAAGTCGGGTGGGTCAGCTGCAGAGATGACAGGGGATGAATGATGATACGTACCCATTTCATCATCAGTCTTCAGAGAAAGAACGAAACAATGGAAGTGTGGCACAGAGGGCCACATAGCTGCTCAATCCACGGGACAAGCAAAGTGCCCACTTTGCTCAACAAGAGAGGATGGCAGACCAGTCGACCATATATTTGGCTCACCTAGGTGTACGGTCTATAAGAAGGCTGAACGAGAATGCAATAAAAAAACAGGATGGCGGTAGTGCTTCGAGGCAACTTGAATCGCTGCAAACTGATGAGGTGCAGGGCGTTCCGAAAGGCAGCTTCTTTGAAGAAGCCTCAAGGACGTGCTGCCTAACCAAATATATCTAACCATGATGCCGAAGGCCGATGAGCGCGATGTTTGGTACCACAACAACTATAAGGGCTTCTGCCCGGGGCTATGAAGCTCTTAAAAGTAGCGAGGCAAAAAAAGCGGAAATCGAGCGGAAATATAGGAGCTTCAATTAGGACAGAATTAACAAATAGTAGATTCATTTTCCCTTTAGGGAAAAGGAAAATTTAATTCAAGATTTTCTAATTATTCTGTCAATTAATGAGAGTATTTCAGCAATTAGTATGTTATTTTGGGCGGGAGATTTAAATATCTAACGACGATTTGAATAGTTTACTTTATGTTACAGATGTGGGGAATTAGAAGTGAAGACAGGGACACCGAAAAGCGTTCAGCCAGGGCAGGGGGAAGTAGAAACTGCAGAATAGTAATGAACTGCTATAATAATAATCGAAAAACTTGTCCCAGCATCCAGAATCTCGAAGCTCTGATACGAAATGCGCTGATGGGAAATACTTGTTTCGTGGCGACTGCCACGAAAGTTGATTGGCGCACCGTCGTCCACGTTTCATCGAGGGTCGTGTTCAATTAATGGGCTCTGAACTTCTCTGCGAATTATTTACGGGATTTAAGTTTTTCTCGATCTGGGATGAATGGCTGGCCCATTACAAATAATTATGACCAATCTTTCTTCATTTCTCAAATTTTTAATTCCTCAGTTTCTTCTTATTAGTAACTACATGGAAAAAAATTACACTTGAGAAGTTACTTTATTAATTTAACTTTACGTTTATATTTTTCAAAACGTTCTTTTCTATCTCATCCTATTCGCTATCTATCCGCGTCAATCTTTTCCTATCTCTCTGTCAATCTAAATTCCCGTCCATCTTTTTCAATCTCCTATTTTTTATCTAATGCCAGCCTATGTATGTTAACGTCTTTTTTTCTATCTCTTTGTTAATCTAACTTCACGTATATCTTTTACAATTTCCTCTTTTCTGTCTTATCCTGTTCTTCATCTATTTACGTCAAGATTTTTCTATCTCTTTATCGATCTAAATCCTCGTCTATCTTTTTCAATCTTCTCTTCTCCATGTCATCGTGTCTTTCATCTGTCAACGTCTATCTTTTTCGATCACTTTGTCAATCTAAATTCACGTTTATCTTTCTCAATATCCTTTTCTATCTCATCCTATTCTACGTCTATCAACGTCTTTCTTATTTTACCTTTTTGTTAATCTAAATTCACCTCTATCTTTTTCAATCTCCTCTTCTTTATCTCATCGTAGCCTATTCTACATCTATCGACGGTTATTTTTTTCTATCTCTCTGTCAATCTAAATTAATGTCTATCTTTTTCAATACCCTCTGCTCTATCTAGTCCTATCATTTGTCTATGCACGTCAATATTTTTCAATCTCGCTGTTAATCTAAATTCCTTTCTATCTTATTTTATCTCTTTCTTAATATAAATTCATGTCTATCTTTTTCACTCCCCTTTTTCTGTCTTATCCTATCCTTTGTCTATTCACGTCAATCTCTTTTAATCTTCTCTTCTCTATCAAATCGCATTCTACATCTATCAACATTTATCTTTCTCTCTCTCTCTCTTTTTGACAATATAAATTCACGTCTATCTTTTTCAATCTCCTTTTCTCTATCTCATCCTATCCTTTATCTATCCGTGACAAGCTTTTTCAATCTGTCCGTCAATCTAAATTCCCGTTTAGCTTTATCAATCTCCTCTTCTTTATCACATCCTATCCTGCGTCTATCAAAAACTATCGTTTTTCATCTCTCTGTTAATCTGCAGTCATGTCTATCTTTTTCAATCCCTCTTTTCTGTCTTACCCTATTCTTTGTCTATTTACGTCAATCTTTTTCTATCTCTCTGTTCCTCTAAATTCCCTTTCATTTTTTAAAATCTTTTCTTCTTTCTTCATTCTATCTAATTTTCAATCTCAATTTACGTTTATCTTTTTTAATACCCTCTTCTCTATTTCATTCTATCCTTTGTCTATCCACGCCAATCTTTTTCTACCTCTCTGCTACAATCTCATCGCATGATACATCCATCAACGTCTATCTTTTTCTATGTATTTTCTAATCGGAATTCACGACTATCTATTTCATTACCTTCTTCTCTATCTCATCCCATCCTTTATCTATCCACGTCAATATTTTTTTATCTCTCTGTTCATCTTAATTCCAACCTATTTTTTTCTATCTCTCTGTCAATCTGAATTCACATTTATCTTATTTAATATCCTCTACTATAACTCGTCCTATCCTTTATCTATCCACGTCAATCTTTGTCTATTTGTCTGTCAGTCTGAATTCCTGTTTATCTTTATCGATCTCCTCTTACTTATCTCATCCTATCCTACTTCTATCAAGGTGAAACTTATTTTATCTCTTTATTAATATAAATTCATATCTTTTTCAATCTTTTTTTATCGGTCTCATCCTATCCTTTTTCTATCCACATCATCCTTTTTAAATCTCCTCTTTTTTATCTCAGGATGTCCTACATCTATCAACATTCATCTTTTTCCATATTTTTGTGAATCTAAATTTACGTCTATCTTTATCAATATCCTTTTCTATATTTCATCCTATCCTTTATCTATCCATGTCAATCTTTGTCTATTTATCTGCCAATCTAAATCCCTGTCTATCTTTATCGATCTCCTTTTTCTCATCTCATCCTATCCTATTTCTATCAAGGTCAACCTCATTTTATCTCTTTATTATTATAAATTCATGTCTATCTTTTTAAATCTTCTTTTTTCTGTCTTATCCTATCATTTGTCTATCCACATCAACCTTTGTTAATCTCCTCTTTCCTATCCCAGGTTCATCTATCAACATTTATCTTTTTCCATCTCTCTGTCAATCTAAATTCCCGTCTATTTTCATCTATCTTCTCTCCTTTATCTCGTCCTATCCTACTTTTTTCATGGTCTATCGTTTTGTATATCTCCGTTAATATAAATTCATGTCTGTCTTTTTCAATTTCCTTTTTCTGTCTTATCCTATCCTTTGTCTATCCACGTCAATCTTTTTTAATCTCCTCTTCTCTATCTCATCGTATCCCATCCTACATCTATCGACGCCTTTTTTTCTATCTCCTGGTCAATATAAATTCACGTCTATCTTTTTCAATCCCCTCTCCTCTATCTTATTCTATCATTCATCTATCCACGTCAATATATAACTATCTCTCTGTCAATCTTAATAACCTTGTACCTTTTTTAATCTGATCTCCTCTATCTCTTCGTATCCTACATTTATCAAAATGTATCTTTTTCTATCTCTTTGTCAATCTAAATTCACATCCATATTTTTCAATCTCCTTTTCTCTATCTCATTCTATCCTTTGTCTATCCACGTCAATCTTTTTCTATCTCTTTGTTACAATCTCCTCTTTCCTATCTCACGGTATGATACATCTGTCAACGTCTATCCTTTTCCATGTATTTTTGAGTCTAAATTCATAATACCCTCTTGTCTATCTCATCCTATCCTTCATGTATCCTTTATGTATCCTGAAACAAAATCATGAATTTTCAACAAACAAGATTGATTTTCTACCCAAATAGGCTAATTTTTTACCAAATAGTTGAATTTTCAACTTATTAAGGACAGATTTTCAACAAAAAATGGAATAGCTACCTTCTCAGAAAAAAAGTTAATTATTGCACAAAAAAAATAAATTTTTATTTTAAATCTGAAACAGTTGAATCAAACAAGAAAATATTAACTTTCAATTTGAAATATTAATTTTTAATCAAAAAGGGAATAGTCACAATTTCAGTGATTTCAGTTCAACTTTCTACAAAAAAGACCAATTATCAAAAAAATACATCAATTTTCAACCAAGCACTCGAATTTTCAAATCAAGAAAATAAATTTGTAACAAAAAATGGAATAGTTGAATTTTCAGTTTCAAAAATTAATTATCAAGAAAAAATAAAAGCGATTTTTTCCAATAAAATAGTTCTATTTTTAACCAAAGAGATAAATTTTCAATTAAAATAATGGAGCTTCAACAAACAAGTGAATTTTCAAGAAAAGAGTTCAATTTTCAAACAAAGAGCTGAATTTTCAACCAAAAAGTTCATTTCTTAACTAACAAGATTAAGTTTTCACAACAAGAAAGATAAATTATTACCAAAATACATGAACTTCCTAACAAGCACTTGAATTTTCCACTCAAGAAAATTAATTTTTAACTAAAAATGAAATAGTGTAATTTTCAATTGCAAAAAATTAATTTCCAATAAAAAATAAAGAAAAATTTACAACAAAAAAGGTATATATTCAACCAAAGAGATAAATTTTCATCTAAATTGAAGCTGCAACAAAAAAGTGAATTTTCGAGAAAAGAGTTTAATTTTCAAACAGAGAGTTGAATTTTCAATCAAAAGTTTATTTTTCAACTAAGAAGATTAAGTTTCTACAAAAAGAAAAGATAAATTATCAACAAAATGCATGAATTTTTTAACCAAGTAATTGAATTTTCAGCTAAAGAAACTGAATTTTCAACAAAAAATGGAACAGTTGAATTTTCAGTTAAAAAAAAATTAATTTCCAACGAAATAGTTATATTTTCAATGAAAAAGATGAATCTTCAATAAAAAGACATTAATTTTTAACAACTTAGTTCAAATTTAAACTAAGTAGTTGAATTTTCAACCAAACAATGTGACTTTCCAAAAAAAATAGTTGCATTATCAACAAAATAGTTAATTTTGCGACCAAATATTCGATTTTTCAACCAACCGAGATAAATTCCGAAACAAAAATTCAATGGTAGACTTTCAAATAGAAAAAAAAATATTTTTCAACCTAGAATAGTTGGATGTTCTTATAGAGATCTATTATTTTAATTCAAATTTGAGCGAAAAAATGAGAAAAAGTACAATTTTCATGAAAACAGGAAAAAAATAAAAATTCTTAAAAAAGAGTTTATGGACGGCCCCTAACCTGTTAACTTAATTTGCCGTCTCAGTTAATTTTTAATTTATATTAATTTTCTGAAATAGTGAAGAAAAATGTCTACAGAATCAATTTAATAGTATTGTTATACTAGTATCAAATAGTTTGAACAGCTAATTATTCATTGTTTTATTGACGGTTATATAAAATAACATTTATATTTTGCATTAAAAAATACGAGAGGGATCAGCTTTCGTGTCTCATGAAATTTTTCGGAGGGGGGAGGGGGTCACCGAAATATTACAAATTATCACAAAAGAGAGGGGGGAGTCAAAAATCACTGAGAAAAGCATCACGTAATATGTGGATGGATCAATTGGACACATCGCGTCCAATTGAATAAATTAATTTCTGATATAAAGATTCTGGGCCCTCTATAAAAAAATGTGGAATGACACTTGTCTTCTCAAATTCAATCCAATAGCTGCTTCGCTTAGGTTTAATATCGTTGACCCGCGGCTAGAGAAAACGATGCGATTGCCATAAATTCTGCAAAATTTTCCCGCCGGCGAAACACGGACCGAAACGCCAATATAACGGTGAGATAACGGGCGATATCTCGCTACGTGAATTATAAGCACTCTGTCCGATCGGACGGAAGGGAGACAGAACTGTCAAGCACAAACGTTTCGCGAATTTCGGCTCACCTATTCGATACCTCTCACTGTCGATCCAATTTTTATCTGTTTTTCACGATTTTTCCCCCACGGGAAAAACATTGATGCTCGACAGCAATCTTCAGATCAGATTTCTGCTCTCTTAAAATGAACCAGTGAAATCTCACTGATTTCCAGTGAAATCTCACTGATTTCCAGTGAAATCTCAATTTTCTATCTTAATTCTCCTCTCACTTTACTTGTCACTTCCCCTACCTTCCCGAACTTCTTTCTCCTACACTTCTCCCACTCCTCACTTCCCGAACTAACACTCCTCTTCCCCTACTTCCCTTCCTCAGGCATAAAAATTCCCCTTTTCTAATCACCCGCAATACACTACAAGCCCTCCATTTACTGTCTCACTTACCTCTTCTCACTTCCAATAATTTCTCGTACATTCGCCTACTTCCCGCATTTCCCTTGATTCATCTACTTCCACTTAGCTCATTTCTCATGGTTTCCCTTATTTTCCTTTTCCTAATTTCCCCTCACCTACCCTTAATTCCCTCTATTCAGTTCTTCTCTCTTCTTCTACTTCCCCTTATTCTCATTCCCCTTATTTCTCATACTCCCCTTGACTGACTTTCCCTCTCCTCATTTCCTGTTACGTCCCCTTCTTTTTCTTAATTTTTCCTACTCCCCTTCTCTCATTTTTCCTACTTCCGAACCTACATTTTCTCTTATTTCCCCTACTCCCCTCTTATCATTACTTCTACTTTTTCTATCCTTATTTCCCATCAATTCCCCTACTCCCCCTTCCTTTATTTCCCCATGGTTCCACAACTCCCCCTCCCTTCATTTCTCCTCGGTTCCCCAACCCCCCCTCCCTTCATTTCTCCTCGGTTCCCCAACCCCCCCTCCCTTCATTTCCCATCGCTTCATCTAATTACCCTCTCCTCGTTTCCTTTCACTTTACCTACTTCGCATCATTCCCTCCCTCTCATTTTCCCTCCTGAGAAAAACATTCGACAGACGGAAATTTTTTTTTCTGAATATCTTTCATGTTACAACAAATAATATTCAGCAGGTTACGATATTTTTAAAAAATTTCTTTTTTTTCATAATAACAAATAATTGAGTAAAACTGCTCCTTCAAGATAGAAAATACTTGAGAACTTTATTAATTTTTTGTTTGTTTAAAATATAAGTGAAAACAATGCTCAATTATCTTCTTCAAAAATATGAACAAATCTTATAAACAAATTAATTGAACAAATGCATATTTTGACTATTTCAGGCTTTATAGACCTCGCTCCTTCAACAAAATTCATCATAAATTTATCGGAAATAAATCATATGTACAACTTGTAAATACAAAATAATGATTATTGATTGTTTAAATAAATTTGATAAAAAAATACCAATTTTCGTCAATTTTTAACCTAAAGATTTTGTTTTTTCAACATCATCAAAGAACAGTAATTTTTCATTCTATAAACAATTTTATAAAAAAATGCACAAGTTGACTACTTTTCAACAAATCGCCGTAGTTTTTTCACAAAACCGGCTGACGATGACTCAAAAAAGACCCTATTTATTATGACATTTTTTCAGGTGACATAATTTATTATTTAATTACATAAATATTATAAACAAATACAGACTTTCCTTATTTTTTTTCCGCAGAATATGTTTTTTTTTCAACGAAATTAACTCTAAATAACTTGAACATATACCTTTCTTATGCTATTTTATGAATAAGCCATAATGGTTTTTTTTATAAATAATTTTCCTAAAAACATCCGCGATTCCGTCATTTTTGAACTGTGACCAACCGTTGCAGTACGACACAATATGATATAATATCATATGCTATGATACAATATGATACAAAATCCTATAATATGATGCAATGTCATACAATGTCATACAATATCATATACTATGATAGAATGTGATACAGTATCATAAAATATAATGTCACACGATGCAATATGATCAATATGGCACAATATGCTATAGTATGATACACTATCACACTATATGACACAATATGATACGATATAATAAAATATAATGCAATGTGATGTAATATGATACAGTATGATACAATATTATATGTTATGATACAATATGATGCAGTATGAGACATTTCAATACAATGTGATACAATACCATATTTTATGATGGATTATTATAAAGTATCATACAATATGAGGCAATATGATGCAAAACGATACAATATGCTGCAATACAATAAATATGATACAAAATGGCTTAATATAATACAGTATTATACAATACGATACACAATCACATTATATGATACAATATTATACAATATGATGAAATGCGATATAGTACGAAACAATATGATACTGTATTATATGATAAACAGCAAGCTGCACCAAGTTACACTATGATACACTATAATGATGCACTATGCTACTATATGATACAATATGTCACAGTATGATACAGTATGATATAATATGATACAATATCATAATATATAATACATTATGACACAATATGATACACTGTGATACAATATCATACACTATGATACAATATGATACAATATCATAGTTTTTACAATATCATATAATGCAATACCATACAATGTGATACAATATCATATAATATGATAGAATATGATCCGATATAAAAAAATATAATGCCATACGATGTAATATGATACAATATAGCACAATATGCTAGAGTATGATAAACTGTCACAATGTAGGACACAATAGGCTACTATATGATGCAATATGACGTAATATGATAAAGTATGATACAATATATTATGATATGATACAATATAATACAGTATGGTACAATATAATATGATATGATACAAAAATACGTCAGAATTGACTAGTCTGGTCTCTTGGAACACCTACTTTCTTTGTGAGTCTGTGAAATGTGCGAAAAGTGTCTTATGAGGTTACGCAATTTTGAGGTTAGGAAGAGAAGAATAGCTGACTTAGAAATTTCGACTTCGGATTCGGAATCAGCGACCCAAAATACGTAAGAATGCACTTGTCTCGTATGTCTGAACTCCTAATTTTTTTAAGGAGTTGTGAAATGTCTGAAAAAGGGTTTTTTGAGATTACGAAATTTTGCGTCTAGGAAGAAAACAAGTGGTAATTATCGAATTATAACATCGGATTCGGATTCAGCAACCGAAACTATGTAAGAATTGACTAGTCTGGTCTATTAGAGCTCCTATTTTCTTTGTGAGGCTGTGAAATGTGCGAAAAGTGTCTTATGAGGTTACGAAATTTTGAGGT